>JAPKLX010002138.1:0-15127 GCA_026898415.1 Leonotis leonurus
GCTTTAAGCTCTAACTAGCTAAGTGTGTTTCGAGATACCATCATCAATACTAAAACCTCAGGGTTCCCAACATTTCTTCAATTTCCATGTTAATTATCATAATAATATATATATATATAGATATCTACTATTGTAACAGTTCTATATACTGCAATGACCGCTAAGGTCGTCATATATATACAACATCTGAAACATGCCTCCACGAGGTCTTCAATACAATCATATCCAAAAGATGTACTAGTCAAGTACATGCCATGATGATCATCCTCCTAAGTGGCATCAAAAGAGTACTTGGTACACGTACTATATGGGTTTTCGTGCTAACAAAAGAGAATCTAAAACGTTACGGAACGGTCCTCGTAGGATCAACATTTCCGTCTAGTACTAGCAAAATAATAAAATCAGAACGGTCTATATATATGATCCGTTTCTGATGAGTACATCACCTATCAAAAGACAGCACAAGATCACACCACTATGGGTGAGCTGTCGAGTCGGTACGGTCTCGGTCAGAATGACATCCCTGCTCCTCATCCGAATCCTCCTCTGGATCCTCTACAGCATCCTGCTCATCTCCCTCCTCTCTATCTCCGGCTCTCCTCAATGGCCTCCGCATCTCAGCTATCCTACGCCTCAGGTCAGCATAGAAGGTCCTAGCATCTGGAGACAGTCCCCTCTTCCGGGAATCCATGCTAGTGGCTGTCGATGGAGGCTCGACTCGTGTGCAATCGTCCTCTGAGTCAGAAGTAGCTAGGGCCTTGCCCTTACCATCTACCATCGGCGTCCCACGCGTAGCTCTCAGTAGTCGCCCCAAAGATGAGGTGGACATAAGATATGAAGCCTGTGCTCTGCGACATGGAGACGGTGGTCGGATCTCTCTGGCCGGTCGAGATGGTCCCGCCTCAACGTCATGTCGTCCATGAATCTCAGGTGAATGTGGTGGATACAGAAAGCTCTACATCGGAGCCAGTGGAATCACACCAGTAGGGAGAAATGTAGGCAGCAGTGGAGCCCACATAATCGGCACATCGCCTTGGAAAGTCTCCCTCCCGATCATAGCTCCTGCCGACGGGGTGAATGAAGTCCCCAAATATCATCATCGCCCATCCCTGCCAGTCAGTCGGTAGTAGCTGGATCAACCTCATGATCCCGTCCATGCCAGTAGCACCATGAGGCATTGCTGCCTCCCACATCCTCCGAAAGTGCGACAAAAACTCGCCAAGGTCGTCCGCTATGCACAGGGCATAGGTCTGATATGCCCTCAGTATGGTGGCTGGGCTGGCTCGTGAAGATATCCTCTTACGCGCAGTATGCATCGTCCTCGCCATCTAAGGAAAGAAAGGAAATTCTTAATTAGGCTTCTTAGGCATTAGTCTTAATTTAGAAATAAAATAGTTGAATTTCGAACCATGTTTGGTTGATACCAACATTTTGGGTCGATGATTTATAATTTCGTAAAGTCTTTTAGTATGGTATGTTCACCATTATTGACTATTCTAAACATTATGATTTATTATTCACTGATAATTATATCATTATTAATCGAGTTAACGATTTATTTATTTATTATTATTTTTTTTTTCAGATTCTAACGATAGAAACTATAACTTATCGGATCGTAGCCATGATCTTGATTTATTTTGAAAGGAAAGATTTTTTCCTTTTTGTTTTTATCGTAATTGGGCTTAGCATTAGTTTTGGATGTTCTGGTTTCCGAGTAACTCGTAAAAGTTTTTCTAAGTTCTCGTCTAAGTTCTCTTTTCTAAAGGGAATACATGCAAACTAAAGCATCTATGTTCATAAAGAAGGATCTTAAGTTTCATAATTCTAAAATCGAAGTAAAGGAATAAGTTTATCCCTTTATAATCGAAACATTCATATTTAAATGAGATGCTTACCTCCTTCTTGTCGAGCGTGATGTGTGGGAGTGCTAGGCTTTTGTCGACTCGGTAATTAGTCTAGTGAAACAATACTAGACTTGAAACTCAAAAGACTCTCGGGTTCAGAGCACTAGTTGCTCTGATACCACTCTGTCACGACCCACCTTTACTAAGTGTAGTAAAGACGGTTAAAATCGTGACTCAAGGATAAAATATGAAACGGAAAAGAAAATGGTTATTAACTTGAAGGTGATAATATGGTAAGTGCTTCGATAATAATGCTTCATACATGAAATTCGGTACTAAGTAACCGATACCAAAATATATAAGTCATTGATTACATCTATGAGTACTGAATACTGAAATGAGTGTTTACAGCGGAAATTGGATCAATTTCTAAGTTTACATGTATGAAGACATGTAAACCCCCAAGAGTTACTACTAATTGAGTTCGACAAAACCATCGCTGAGCACTCCCCTTTGACATCACAGCTCAACCTGCACATTTATAAATAGATGCAAGGCTGAGTACAAAAGTACTCAGTAGACACATGCCGAAATCGCATTCGTACTAATATAATTGTCATGCCATTGTAAGTGAAACATAGGGATTTTGTCTCTAAAGAACCTATGTTCACTAAATTCTTTTGTGATTCTTAAAATTCGACTGTGCAGTCTAAGTTCTAGAGTAATCAATCATATATGTATTTCTGTGTGTCGGGAAGGTGGCCACCTTCCACAGACACTTGACCGGCCAACCCGCTTAGATGACTCACGGTCGCGGTGTACACTAGTCCAAGTAAGATAACAATCCTCTAGGACCCGAATTCGATTTAATAGTCAAGCATATATGTATCATACAAAAATATAAATATTTTTGGTAAGACAATACTTCACATAATTTCAGTTCAAAATCTTTTGGAAACGAAATAATAACTGATACAACACACATAATTTTAGTTGTATAAGAAAGGCCAACCTGAATTGCTTCCTCGTTTAGTAAGATCTGAATCTTTATCGTCTAGAGCTTTCCCCTTGCTAAACCTTAATAGCAATTACGAGGAAGATACTCATCGTGAGTATATAATTTATTTCATAGAATTAAAATGAAATAATATCCTATTATTTCATTAATTATTCTAATCTTTCACTCGGCTAATATTCGAGTACTTAACAATTTCTATAGCTATTTTCGTAGGATTTTAAATCATTCTTTGATTTATTAATCTCTTATATTATTTGTTTTACCCAATTAATTTAATAATGGGTATTATAGTTATTCAAGATAATTTACTTGAAATAATTTACTTCTAAACTAGAATGCTAATTTAAGTCTCTATTGGATAGTATTAATTTAATTAATACTATTTAAGAATTTTAATATTTATTGAAATATTACTACTAATTTAATAACTTAATTGATCTAATTATTAAATTTAATCTAACTATTTATATCCAATCAATTTAATTACTAACTCTTCCAAAGATTAAATTTATTAAACCATTCTTAAAAGTTAATTTAATCCATTCTAAATACTTAATCTGGGCCCATTCTAATATAATTAACTAGGCCCATTCTGAATAATTAATTTGGCCCGTTTGATTTCTTTTCTATGGCCCAATAAATTTTAAATCCAAGCCTAATTAATCATCTATTATCTCTGCCCACTACTAATTAAATTCCGCCCGTAAGATACACCCGGCTCGGTCCATTCGATTTTTTTTAACTCGGCCCATATTGAATTAATCCAGCCCGTTAAATTTCTTGACCCGGCCCATTCGTTCTAGGTTTAAACTATCCTAACTTCACTCTAACCTTAGCCCTAGACACAACAGCTACTTCTCTCCATCGCCTCTCTCGTCTCTCTCTCTCTCTCTCTGTCTAAATCTCCAGCCCCCTTTCTCCCTTCTCCATCTCTCGGTCGCTGCTCTCTATCTGCCTCCCTCTCTCGATGCTCTGTTCTCTCTCTCTGCATCATTTCTTCCCCCTCCCACGAGGAGCTCGCCGGCGTTCCCGGTGGAAGCAGTAGTGGTGTCGCCCCTCTCTCGTCTGGCCCTCTTCCAGGTAACTCCCATCCCTTTCTAATTTCCCTTATTTCATTTCTTTTTCTACATGTTCTCATTTTAGAATTAAGTCTGCATGTCTAGATTTAACTTTCTTTCTAACATTTACAATCTCCCTAACTCTCTCTACTCTTCGGATTTCTTCGCCTGAATCGGCGAAAATTCACCGAGAAGCAGTCCCAGCAACCTCCAGGTACATCCTAACATTTCTCTTCCACCAACTCTGCCTAGATATATATATATATATATATATATATATATATTCGATTTTAAATTCCAATCTTTGTGTATTCTGCATGTCTATTTTATTGGTGGTTTTGGTTAAATCTGAATTCTTGGGGAAGAACCATAGTCCTATTCTGAATTTAAACATGATTTCTGTAATACCCCGTCTTTTTATGTTCCGAAATAAATGATATTCGAACGCGATTATTAATATATATTGAATATTTTAGTTTATTAACGAGAGTTTAATATAGTTAAAGAGGAGTTTTAGTTAAGAAAATAAGTAATTAAAGAATTCTTAATTAATATCTTAAAGGATAGAAATCTTAAGGTATATGTTTATACTTTGGAAATATATAAGTGTAGGGACATGTTATATGTATGTACCTTGGCAATTTAAATGGTATGCGTGGGATGCATACACAACAAAATAAGGTGGTATAAATTGTATCTAGGTATATGTTACACAATTATAGAGAACTATATTAATAATATGTATAGGGTGCATACAACAATATAGTTGTGTGATTAAGATTTATATATATATATATATATATATATATCATGTTATACGTATGAATATATATTTGATGCTTGGAAAGTTGATTTTTCAAGATAGGGATACACTTGGTACATAGATATATATAAGAGCATGCCAATTGATGTTATGGGAAGAATGAAAAGTTTAAACACTCAAGTGATAGGTAATGCATGAATACCAAGTAAGGTAGGATAAAAACTTAGAACACTTAGGTGGAAACAAAACCCTATATATATATATATATTGGTACAGTGCATGGTATTAAACAAACTAAAACACAAGCTATCAATAAACTGCACTTCGGCATATTTAAAAGAAGAAACAAGAAGTAAATGGTGAGTAAAATTATTACATATTAAGTAAACTAAAGAAAACCTAAGCTACTACAAAACTGCTACATGGCAGAAAGTAAAGGAAAACAAAGGAAAGAAGAATTCTTTCTATAATTTGTCACGCCCAGACCCTCCGCCCTCCCCGACAGAGTCCGGGCGCGCGACTAAAAGAATAAATAAATGAAGGATAACGTGGAATACTGAAAGCTTTGACTGATAGAACACTGAGAACTTTGTCATACAAGGATTTAATTTACATAATTGGCACCTACGCCAGAATATTCAAATGGAACCTCTCGCAGCGGAATAAGGATCGACTTAAGTCTACGTGTATGAAGACACGTAGACACCCAAGACTTTAAATAAAGACCGACAAGCCCTTCATAGCATCTCCCATCATCACGTCTCAACCAGCACATTTATAAATACATGTAGGGCTGAGTACAAAAGTACTCAGTAGTCACATTGCCCGAAATCACATTCATACATATATAATTGTCAATACCGTAAGAGTGACACGTAGGGATTTTGTCTTTAAAAGCACCTACGTTCACTAAATCCTTTCTGTGAATATTGATATTTGACTGCAGTCATTTCTTTAGTATTCAAGCCATATCTGCCCTTTTAATTTATGGAACATTTATGGTACCGAGAAGGTGGCCACCTTCTACGGACACCGGACCGGCCAACCCGCTAAGATGACTCACGATCCACTGTAACCGGTCGATACCTTCAACGACTCCCGGTTATTTGTGCACATTTAGTTCGAGTAGGTTACACCACCCACTGGAACCCGAATTCGATTTAAATTCTTCGGATCCTTAAACCAGGCATTCAGGATCCTTAATTCAGGTACCCTTCCAGATAGGCATTGATACAAAACATAAATCATTTTCGGCAAGACAATACTTTGAAACATATTTCCTCAATTTGAATTCCTTTTGAAAACAACATAAATAGCATACAGGCACACATAATTTTATAGAGTTAGAAAAGCCTACCTGGATTGCACTTGCTCTGGTCTCGCAACGCGAAACAGGTCTCTCGTAAGAACCTTTAGAAAAACTCGTATAAATTAAAATGCCCTTCGTGCATTTGAAACATTTAATCGTAAGATATTTTATTCTTGGTTCTTATTTCGATCCGTTAATTTGAGATATTGATACTTCAGATCAATATTATTTCTAATGGTGTTGAATCCGTGATTCAATTACTCCGGTATTTGCCTTTAAGGGCAATAAGTGTATTAACACTTAATGATATAATTAATTCTCGATAATTAATTATTCATATAATACTGTAATTTCTAGTTATTTAAATCTTTAAATAAATTCAACTATTAATTCCTTTAAATATATAAATCCTCAATATAATTAGAGATATTCATTCTCTTAATTTAGATCCCAATTACTAAATAAATTGGATCTTCTTGATTTAATACTTAGGCTTTAATTATCAAAATTAATAGCTCTAAATATTAACACTTAATATATGTTACTATCCCTTTCTTTATTTATTGGTATTACCAATTGATGTAGCTTAATCTTATTTAATTGATAAGCTAAATTTAATTAGTTTAAGTATTAATCATCTTAATATTAATACACTGGGCCCATTAAACTAATTAGTATGGCCCAATCCTAATTAAATTTTCGGCCCATATGTCTTATTTATCTAGGCCCACAACCAATTAATTCCCAGCTCAAGTATTTGTTAACTTCGGCCCACTACCCGACCCGTTTTCTAGAATACACTATTCTCTTCCTAACCCTAATCCCTTTTACCTCCCCCAGACATCACACGCCTCTTTCCCTTTCTCGTTTCCTCTCTATTCTCTGCCTCTATTTCTCGATCCCTCTTCTCCATCTCCCTCTCACTCGTTCTCTCTGTTCCTCTCTAAGTCTTCCTCCCAGAAACACAGCCTTCTTCCCATTTCTATCTCTCTCTCCGTCCCTCTCCAGATTTCTCACTCTCTGTTTCTCTCCAGCCCTTTCTCACGGCTGCTCGATTCTGGGCGGAAAATCTCGCCACCAGAACCCTCAAGGTAATTTCTCTTCTCTCTATTTCTAAATCTATATTTCTTTTACTCTTTCTAATTCTCTCTCTCTCTCTCTCTCTCGCTCAGTTCCCTCGCCTTCTTTCTGCTTCTCAACTCTCCCTAGCTCAAAACTCTAAGTTTTAAGTTAGGCCAGGGTGTGGTAAGGTAAAAGTTTCTGGGTTTTAAATCTTCCTCTATTTCTCTTTTTCTTTCTGATCGATTCTTCCTTATTTCTAGATAACATAATTTACTCAAGAACTTCTGGTTGTCCTCTTCATTGAGAATCTGAAGCTAAGTTTCCACTTCCAGCCTCTACGCTTTCTGAATTCCTCTGTTTGGACTTAAGATTTCAAATTCTAACTAGTATTCTGCCTACTTAATTTATCTATGCTCTGTGTTTGTTTTGACTAAATTCAGAGCATGCCCTTTTATGTATATATAATCTGTAGTTTTGCTATGGAGAGGGATTCTATGTTCTGAAATTTGTGCTTAGTTATATAGCTGACTTACTTAACCGAAACATGTTCTCATACAAATTTTCTTGTTTTCTGATGAAGCATGATAAGTATACTGTTTTATATGTTCTGTAATCTAGTTGTATGATTATGTTATGTGCTAAAAACTGGATATAAGGCAGGAACTGTACTATGGTTTCAGTATTGTTCTACAATTTGTATGTGTATAAGTTCTGTACCAGTCATTAACTGTTATTTAAAAATCTATATATATATATTTACTGAACCGGGGAAGACTGCATGACTTATTCTTATTTTCTGGAATCTGAAACTATGTCTATGTTTTATAGATACTTATGGTTTGTTGTTCACACCATGAACATATATTTTAAGTTAAGTTTCTGTCCCTTAAACTGCTATTTAAATATATATATGTATATATTTACTAAACTTGAGAGAAACTGCATGAATTATTCTCTGAAAACTAAAATTATATTTTCGTTCTAAATCTGAAATCTGCCTAGTTTGATATTCTATTTTCATGTATTAATTAGGAAGGCAGAATACTTGTTTATAGTTTATATGATGGTAAGTTAAAAGTATAAATTGAAGGTATAATTATAGCTAAATTTCCTTACCTCAAAACTTTAACTACTTCTCTTTGTTGAATGAAATGTGGCTGCTGCACTGTACTAGAGTTGATTTGTTTTTGAGGGTTATAAAAGGTTCAAGGCAGTCACTCTACTTCTTTATATAGATGTGGTTGTAGTGTATACTTAGCTTAATGCTTAAGACTTAGAATAGCTATCTAATAGCATTTACTCTATTCTTTTGTAGGTGATGGAAGGGAAGCATGGAGCAGAGCATGATAATCTACTCTTTCCTTTACTCCACCGAACTGCAGTCTCCTCTGTACCATTTTCCATCACAGCAGCTGTGCTGCTTTGTTCCCTACTGCAGCAGCATGCTCTTACACTAACAGAAGGTTCTCCTTTTTCTTCTTTCCTTCATTTTCTTTTAACTTACAGACGTGTGTAGTTTTGTTAGCTTAGGCCTTTATTATACTCTCTATTATGTATTGTACTGCCCAACATATATATGATTATTTGGTTTTAAATGAAGTGTTTTACTTTTCTATCTTACCTTACTTTATTCAATACATGCATGCATGTATCTTAATACTTGAGTGTTCTATAACTCTTTCCTTCCCAATGAATAACCTCATGCAGGTCTTAACATATATATATATTATGCGTATGGTCCATTTCTTACACATGAAAAAGTTCACCACATATGTATATATATACGTGTAATTTGAATACTATGTAGATAGAATTTTAACTACACCCATTTATTTGTATGCATCTATGCATATCATTTTTATAGTTCTTTAACACATAACACTTATACTTATACTTAACTATTTCCAAAGTAAATACCTATTCTTAATAATAACATTTCTTAAGATATAAGTCAAAATTCTTTAATTATTGGTTATCTTAAACAAAAAACTCCTCTTCAATTATATTAACTCTCATTAATTGACTAAAATTTTCAATATGTAAATAATATTCGCGTTCGAATATCATTTATTTTGAAACTTAAAAAGACGGGGTATTACATAATTGTAAGAAGATATGATCATTCTATAAACATTGGGAAAGAATGAACAAATGAGCAGCCATACTGCTGTAGAGAAGGAAAGAAAACTGAGTGTGAGAGGAGCTTGTAGTCTTCGGTTGAGTGAGGAGAAAGAGGAGACTTTCATGCCTTCCATCCATACTTCTCCCAAACCTACAAAGTAATAGAGTAAAGACTATTAATTTAGCTCTTCAAACATTAAGCATTAAGCTAACATTACACAATACACATATCTATATATAAGAGATAAAGGGCTGCCCTAGAACCCCACCCATCAAACGTTCCCATAACAGTGCAGCAGCCACATTCCATTCAAGAAGAAGTATTTAAAGTCTTAAGGTAAAGAATTTAAGTTCTAACTATGCATATAGTTCTTAACTTCTAGAGTATTAACTTATGATTATGCTTAAACTATAAACTATATCCTGCTCTCCTAATTAATCTATGAAAACAGAAGTAGCAGCTGCAGTTTTCAAACTTTTAAAACCTAGATATAGATTTAGATTACAGAAAATAAGATACAATCGTGTGGTTTTTTCAAAGTGCAGTATATATATGTATATGCCTTTAAATAACAGTTAAAGGCCAGAATATAAGGATAATTCATGCAGTTTTCAAACTCTTAAAACTGGGCAGAATTTGAATTAGGTCTATAAATTCAAAACATAAGAAGGCAAACTTCACAAACAGAGACATAACCAAATATTCTTAACATTCTATTAAACCACACAAATTAGATACAGAAAATACGTCTAAAAGGAAGTAGGAAACTTAGCTGCTGGGAAGCTCTACTGAACTTTGACACTGAGCACTTATAGGATTTAAATCTAGATAGGTTTCAGTTCCTACAATAAAAGAGAGCATAGAGTTGTGATCGATTAGAGAATTAGCAAACCTGGAAAATGAGGCACAAACTGCAGAAAATAGATATTTTCTTTCAGATTTCAAACCATTTATATATGTGTTCAGAATTAAGAACATAGAACATATTTCAATGTTCAGATTAGAAACCTAACTTAAAGAGCTATGAACTGTGAAATGAAAATTTAAAAGACTTAGATTTAGACCAAAATCTCGTGCTCCAGGAATTAATTTTTACATGCAGTTTGGTTTTGCCAGGAATTTAGAACCAACAAAAAAACTCACAATCAATAAATCGCACAGGTAGTATATGTACAAAACTCGAAATTTAAGAATCAAAACAACCATTTTACCTTCTAGAAAACCCAGAAATCGAGTACCAGTGGAAGGGAAGGGAATTGGAAACACCTTAAGCTAGGACTTTCCTACAGTAAAACAGCAGAGAGAGAGAGTGAGGATGAGATACAATAGAGGAAATTCGAGACTATAGAGACTGAGAGAAAGTTAGGAAAAATCAGAGAAAAAGAAGAAGATTTTACCTTAGGGGAGATGAGTCAATCGACAGCCATACCATGTAGAGCTTTCTCTGTATAGCCGATAGAATTGAGAGGCAGAAAGTGAGAAAAGGGGAAACAGAGATAGAGAACAGAAAGAGAAATAGATGGAAAGGGAAAGAAGAGGTAAAGGGCAAAGAGATTGAGAGAGAGAACTCCTGGAAAGAGGGAAACAGAGAGGAATCGCGAGAGAGAGGAAAGGAGATGGTGGAGAAGTCGAGCTTCGCCATTTCAATCGAGAGAGGGAGAAGAAACAGAGAAGAAGAGGCGAGTAGGGTTGGTGACGGTAGAAGAAAGAAGTGGAGTGAATTAGGGTTAGAAAGGGGTAGGGTTTTCTAGAAACCGGGCCGGGTTTACGGGCCGGGTGAAACAAATACTTGGGCTAGAAATTTATTTGTGTTCTGGGCCTAAAGGAATAGAACTAATGGGCCGAGACTTATTAATTATTGGGCTAAGATAAGTTAAGGCTATGGGTTGTTTAAATTTAATGGTTTGGGCCAACAGAATTGATCTTACTGGGCTAATAAAAATTTAGAGCTATGGGCTTCTAGTAAATAGAATTGGGCCGAATTATTTAATACATATGGGCCGAGTTTTGAGCCCAATTTAATAATCCATTGGGCTTAAGTTAAGATAGGATAATTAAAACTAATGGGCCGAAAAATATATGGTGATAGGTTGGAAATTATTAAATGGAGATTACCATTTTAATTAAGGTTGAACCACATCGATTAGTGATATTAATAATGGAAGAAGAGATAGTAAAATATATATATACATTTAGTATTAATATTTAGAGCTATTAATTTAGATAATTAAAGCCTAAGTATGAAATCAAGAAGATCCAATTTATTAGTAATTGGGATCTAAATTAAGAGAATTAATGTCTCTAATTTTATTAAGGATTGATTTAAGGAATTAATATTTGAGGTTTTAAAGGATTAAATAATTAGAACTTAAATGAATAATTAATTATCAAGAATTAATTATTTCATTAAGTGTTAACACACTTATTGCACTTAAAGGCAATTACCGGAGTAATTAAATCGAGGATTCAACTCCTTATAAATAATATTGATCTGAAGTATCAATATCTCAATTAAAGAGTCGAAACAAGAACCGAGAATAATATATCTTATGATTAAAATGTTTCAAATGCACTAAGGGCATTTTAACTTATACGAGATTTTCCCAAGGTTTTTACGAGAGATCTACCTCGCATTTCGAGACCAAAGCAAGTGCAATCCAAAGTTATCCAAGTAAGCTTTTCTACCCTATGCATATAGTGTAGGCTTTCTATTACAAAGAAAATTATGTGTGCACGTATACTATTTATGTTGTTTTCGAAAGGATCTCAAATGAAAGAAATATGTTTCAAAGTATTGTCTTGCCGAAATGATTTATGTTTTGTATCAATGCCTATCTGGAAGATTCCTGGTTAAAGGATCTAAATAAATGAAATCGAATTCGGGTTCCAGTGGGTAAGCATCCCCACTCGAACTAGTGTACACAAGTAATTAACCGTGAGTCATCTTAGCGGGTTGGCCGGCTAAGGGACCGTGAGTCGTTGAAGATGTCGACCGGTTCGGTGTCCGTAGAAGGTGGCCACCTTCTCGGTACCATTAAAAGTGCAGATATGGCGGTACTAAAGAACTTAGACTGCGCAGTCAAATATCAGTTTTCACAAAAAGGATTTAGTGAACGTAGGTGCTTTTAAAGACAAAATCCCTACGTGTCACTCTTACGGCATTGACAATTATATATGTATGAATGTGGTTTTGGCATGTGCCTACTGAGTACGTTTGTACTCAGCCCTGCATGTATTTATAAATGTGCAGGTTGAGACGTGATGAAGGGAGATGCTATGACGGGCTTGTCGGTCTTTATTTAAGTCTTGGGTGTCTACGTGTCTTCATACACGTAGACTTAAGTCGATCCTCATTCCGCTGCGAGAAGTTTTATTTGTATGTTCTGGCGTAGGTGCCAACTATGTAAATTAAATCTTCGGTTGAACTGAACTCAATTATCGAATGATCTTTCGTTTCAGTCAAAGATTTCAGTATTCCACTTCAGTATTCCACTTTATCCTTCAATTATCTATTCATTAGTCGCGCGCCCGGACTCTTCCGGGGAGGGCGAGGGACGGGGCGTGACAATTTCTCCTTGTATAGTTTCGATTTGTTTGGGTAGTAAAAAGGGCCAAAGTTCTAATCTTTTTTTGTTTTTTAAATCTGAGTTCCTGTTAGATCACTGACCCATTTTTTTCTTTTTTCTCTTCACTTGATTTTGGACGAGAGAAAGATTCGATAATTGATTGGGTATGGCTTGTTCGGTGAAATCTGTTTCTGAAGATTGGGTAAAGTATGGGTACACTTCTATCCTTGGCATGTGTTAATTAAATTTCTGAACTTTTTGGGTAGTTGACTGAAATAGAATTTTGGTGTGCTTATTAAGTAAATTGTCATATTTGGAACTGCTATGTTTCAAAAATGCTTCTATTTGTCTCGTACTTGGGTTTTAAATTTTCTGGTAAGTGGTCTTTAAGAATGACTACAATCTCAGATGAGGTAGTATCTGTTTTTATTGTTGAAATTTAATAACTTCTGAGTTGGTTCTCAATCTAAAACTTATTTATGTATCTATGTTGTGAATTCTGAAAATATAGATATAGCTCTATGTTTTGATATCTTATGCCTTGAATAAATTAGGAAAATAAAAAGAATTTAGCTAAAGTTTCAGTTGTTCTAGAGGATGAACACTAATAGTGGCTTGTTTTAATTTGTAATCTGTTTTGTTTCAGTTCCCCATTTTTTTTGATTGAGATTTCTGAATCTAAGTCTTCATTGTTTCATTTCTAAAATTTTATAGGCTCTGAGTTAGGTTTCTAAATTTGAGGCCTAATTACTAAAAGCATGTCTGTGTTATGAATCTGGATATGTATGCTCTGTGTAAGTTCTAAATTGCATATTTATATATTCTTATGTTCTGATAACATGTTCTAAAACCTGAAAATGTAGCTGTAAGTATTATTCTGGAATCTGAACTTATTTGCATATCTATGTTCTATATTCTGAAATTTGAAAATATAGATGTGGCTATATGTTTTAATAGCATGATTTCTGATGGTTCTAAGTTTAAAGTTTAAGTATCATTAATGACCTATAAGTTTAAAGTTTGCTAAATCATGAACTTGAGTACATTTAGAAGCTTTTAAAACTGTTAAAACAGGATCTATCATGCTTGTTGTTATTTCTGCACGTACTTGAGTTCTAAAGTGATGGTAGAGGAAATAGTCTATAATTTATCTAAATTCAGCTTCATGATTTCTGGAACATAGTTAAAAGTAGAAGAAGGTTTTGAACTAGGTTCTAAAAATAAAGCTTAAAGTATGCAATTGTATACCTCACACCTTAGGATTTGTCACAGCCCCAAATTTCCAAAGGACAGATCAATCGGAGCGTGACTGTGAATTGAAAAAAGAACCGGAAAAGAAATGGAAATAACAGGAACAACAATGGTAACTGAGGAGTAATACTGAACAAATGTGTATTGTCATATATTTGAAGGAAACTTTATAACTCAAAAGCTGAATCTTACAAAGGAGTAATGACATTCATCAAATGTTCGAAATGATAAAGAACTGGAATAAAATACTGAGGTACGATTCGAGTGTTCTGATTTTTGGAAGACAAACCAGATAGCCAAAATCAACAAAGGACAAAGAAATGCAGCGGAATAGTGAAAACTTAACACATATATGAAGATATGTATTATCTCTGAATACTTATCATATAAGAAATCTTCACTCAGCACCACCGCCACCACCCTATCGCTCAACCTGCAAGTGTTTGGAAATACAAGCAGGGCTGAGTACTTGATGTACTCTGTGGGTTATGCCGAAAACAAAACAGTTATTAATCATGCATATCACAGTATAACACAAGTACCTTGAAATAACCTGCGTATACAAAATATTTATTTGATTTTCCTGAAACAATTGGGATGATCATCCACTTTTCACATGTGCTATCCATATCTGTACCAAATGCTGGTGAGCAATGTTCCCGCTCCTCCAGACATAATCAATAATAACAACGCTGTGAGCAAAGTTACTGCTTCCCCAGACGTTAAAAATGGTAACAACCCTGGTGAGCAATGGTTCCACTCCCCAGACGTTGACCAATGGGTGCCATCGGATCGGTCAATACTGACACACAGTCCTATATGGACCGGTTCGTAATGACTCACAATCACACTCCCCATGTGTACACTAACCTTGACCAACACACGGCTCAAGATCCGATCGTTATTCACAAGTTGACCAGTTCGCAAACATGGCTCAACACAGATAGGAATCGCACATAAAACACAAAGAATTTTATGCATGTCAATCATTTCACATTTTCGCAACATGCTTTAATAAAGCAAAAATATAGTTTGTATAGTAAACCCACCTGAAATCCAGTGCTAGATAGCAAACCTCTATACTTGTAAAGACCCGCTCTTTTCGTTAGACCCATTTGTGTCCAATACGTA
>JAPKLX010001665.1:0-18898 GCA_026898415.1 Leonotis leonurus
GGATAATCTGGTCTAGTTTTGACCAGATCGTGGACGTAGGGATTTCCTGAACCACGTTAAATAACTGTGTGCTTTACATTCCTGCATATTTAATTTCTGTTGTTTATTATTCTAATCTTCCACACTATCATTCGATCTGCATCTCAATCAATCTCTTTAACAATCTGGATAATCTCTAAGGTTTTCTAAACAAGAGCAATCACTAATCCACCATTATTCCGTACTCACTAAACACTCAGAAAGTAATAAGATCACTCTTATTATTAGCTAAGTGTTATCACTAAGAGAGTAATCTGTTTGGACTAAAACTGCTATCGATCTGCATATCGATCTGTCTAGTCATCTTCAAGCAATTTCTTATACAGAATAGCTTGAACTCTCTCATAACTTGTCAAGTAAACTGAAAAGTTTGTATTTGGTGTATTCCCCCCCCATACACCAATCCTTGCTCTTTCGGGACCAACAAGTGGTATCAGAGCAGTGGTTCAACTGACCATTGTTTTGTTTCACAAAGGTTAAAACCTGCGTGGTCAACTTGAATAGATTTTAGAAAATCTTTTTCATTCACTAGCATATTATCTGCTATGGAGTCATCTGTTATCAGGGCATGCGAAGAATTCTCCATCCAAGGTTACAGAGAGTGGAGCTTCAGAATCAAAATGTGCCTCAAAGCACATCACTGTTTGATGTGGAAAGTAATTGAAGAAGGGCCATTGGCAATTACAGAAGAAATTACTCGTATCACTGATACAGGAGTGGTCAAAGAATCTGTGCTAAAGGATCCTAGAAAATACACCTCTGAAGAAAGGAGAGAAGCAAATCTTGATGACTTTGCCAAAGGGATCATCTCCAGCACGGTAAAAGGCATACATCTGGCTAAAATCCAAGATCTGGATACTGCCAAAAAGATGTGGGAAGCCTTACGAGACCTAGCCCTAGGATCTGAAGTGATGATTGAGAACAAGCTGTCTCTTGCCTGCAACAAATATGATGAATTTAAAATGAAACCAGGCGAGACAATAGAGCAGATGAAGATGAGATTCACTGGAATCCTCCTTGAGATATCTGCATTCAAAAAGAACAAATATACTCAAAGGGAGAAGAACATGAAAGTACTTAGAGCTCTTCCACCAAGCTGGGAGATCTATGTTGGGAACCTTTTTTGATGCTTGTAGAAATCATTATTTACATGTTTTGATGATGCGAAACCATATTATATATGCATGATATTAAATTGTGCTTACGCTTTAATGTTTATTGATGCTTAATTATTTATCTTTATTTGTGTCTAGATTAGATAGACAACAGATGGTTAAGTGTAAGGACAGATCGATGAAAGACAGATCGTGTCCATAGGAACCATCTGTGTTCTCAATAGTAGATCAGCTAACATGTAAGATCAGGTTGAGTTTACAACCTGTGTCATAGAGCTTGATCTTATTGTCTATCTATTAGAAGGGAGATCAACCTGTAAGGCCAGATTAAATTAACGATCTGTGCTATAAAGATCGACCTTGTTATGTAGCAGGTTAAGTCAAAATGTGAGAACAGATCGATGTAACGATCTGTTCATAAGACTAACCTGATCCATCAAGACTTAGTTTTTATAGCATCTTATTTATCGCACAGCATGCCAGCATTCTTACCAAGGACAGATCGATGGACATATCAACATGAAGCAGCGAGAGAGAATCAACCTTGTATCAAACAGGTTGACATCAAGCTGCATTGTGAGAAGAAAAAAGGACAGCTAGCTGTGCATAAGAAGATCATTAGAAAGACAGCTAGCTGTACATAGCGAGATGCATAGCGAGCTGCATAGCGAGATGAACAGCGAGCTGCTCGTCCCAGTTGGAGGAAGCTATAATCTACCTAAATTGATAAGCTACCTGTCCTATGCCACGTCAACATCCACGTAGGACAAACTCCAACGGCTAGAAGTACAGTCAGCAGTCAACGGTCAAAAGAGCATTTAATGCTTACTGCAAAAGCTGCAAAGACTTCCAACGGCTATAATTCAAATATGCCTATAAATACTTCAAGCCTTCTTCAGAAATGGTGTTCGTGAGTTCAGGATATTGCCCAGAAAAAGCTTCAACGCTAAAAGATTCTCTCTAGTTTTCCATTGATTTATTCAACACTAGATATAGATTATATACATCCTTGAGTGTTGTAAATTAGAGAGAAATCACCATTATTCTGAAGATAACCCCGCTAGAACTTATCTTAGATTTGAGCCTTCAAAGCCTATAGTTCTAGCTTCCTCCATAGCCAAAAGCTCGGAGGAAAAACCATTATAAACCAAACCCAGATCTCGTACTCGACGAGTTTAAATAAGAGAGTTGTAATCTCGTACTCAACGAGAATAAATAAGCGAGTTTTGGCTCGTACTCAACGAGGATAAATAAGCGAGGGATCCAAGATTAAGGGATTCATCGATCTTGCTTTGATCGATCGTGGACGTAGGGGGTTTCCCGAACCACGTTAAATATTGTGTGTTCCTTTATATTTTGCATTGTATTAGTTTGATTCCTTGTTTATCATTTCACCAGCGAGCTGTTACCCAACAGCGAGTTGTGCATTTGAATCAACTTCATAAAGAACACTCGGTATAAACAAAATATATTTTCTAAGTGTAAGAGCAACCAACATACACACAGCTTCCGCACACGATCTGTGTTTGGACAGATCATTTGGTACGCTCCAGCTAGTTGCCAGTCTATCTGCTCCTTAACAGATTACTCACGCTCTGTGTTGAGAACTTTCTTGAGCAGCTAGAACTCTCTCTACAACAGAGGAGATCGACTGCTATTAACAGCGAGCTGTTCTGGTATCAACAGCAAGCTGATTTTCAACCTGCTGTTCAAATAGCCAAACGCGAAAAGTTGGATTGTGGTGTATTCCCCCCCCCATACACCACACCTGCTCTCCCGGGACCTAACAATCTATGCTGCAATGCAACCTCTCCGAGCAGATTTCAATGATCTATCCACAGAAGCATTATTTGATTACCTAGAAGGTCATGAGTGTGACATTCAAAGAATTCGAGGACCAGATCATCTGTCCAAAAAGGCAGAAAGCAGCTCAAAGAAGGACAAAGAGGTAGCCTTCAAAGTGAAGAGCAAACCTGATGATCTTTCTGAGTCTGCTACTCCAGATGAAGAGAAAGGATATGAAAAACTATTAAAAGAGTTTGCAATGATCGCCAAAAGAATGGACAAAATGGAGATCAGATCGAAGAAATACAGACGCTTCTACAAAGATAACAAGAGAAACTTCAATAAGAAGCATGACAATGATCGATCTGATGACAAGAATGAATTCAAGAAGCAGACTGCTAAAACAATAAAGACCTCTAGCTCTACAGATTACACTTGCTTTGAATGTGGCAGAACAGGTCACTTCAAAACAGATTGTCCTGATCTGTCTAGATGTCAAAGAGAAGAACTAAGAGCTAAAAGAGATCGAAAGCTTAAATATGAGCGCAAAGCCATGATAGCTGAACAGAACTCAAGCAGCTCGAGTCATTTCTCAGATAGCTCATCAGAAAATGATGAAGCTTTCATTGCTGACAACGAAGAAAGCTGGAATGAATGCTATGTGGGATTGGACAACGGTCTAGATGATGTTGAGGTAAATTCTTGCTATTCAAATTCCTCAAATAATAATAACATTCTTGAAGTTGTTTAGAGATTGTTCAAAAGTTACTCAAGCATCAAGAGATTGTTTAGAGAAGTTGTTGAAGAGAATGACAGGTTAAAGAAAGTTGAGCAGACTCTAAGCATAGCAAACACACAATTTGCTGCTAAAATGAACGATCTGGAAGAACAGATCAAGAGAAAAGACAGTGAGATCCACTCACTTAATTCAAAAGTTAAGGATCTGGTTACAAGAAACAATGTTGCTGAGGAAAAGATCAAGAAAGCAAAGGAAATGATTTACAAAAGTGATGAACGTGCCAAGTTGCTAATCAATCTGCAACAAAAGGGCACATCTGGATTAGGATATTCAGGCCACTCAGAAAAGTCCTCGGGAATCATAAGCTTTGTACCAGAAAGGAAACAAATACCAGATCAAGTGAAGGACTTGAAAAACAAGAAAAGTTATCCCCAGAAGATGATAATAAGAGATGTGAAGAACAGGCAGTATCATCAAACAAAGGGACAACCAGCTCACTACACAGAAACAGATCACCTTCAAAAAGCAAATGTCAACAGGATAAAAATTGTCAACAGGACAGTACCTACTAAGAAAGGATTGAAGAAAGATGCAATAGAGAGATATCATCCATCTGAAATTCACTCTCTATCTAAAGTTGACAATGAGGGGAACATCATTACTTGCTATATTTCTGTTCCTAACCCTAAAATGTTCTGGATTCGAAAAGGAATATTTGCTAATAATCAAGCACCCAAACGTTGAAAGGGTAGCTAAGTTTGATTAATTGCAGGATCAAAGAACTGCAAGAAGGAGTAAGGTAGCAAGAGGAACAATCTGGATAATAGATAGTGGTTGTTCAAAACACATGACATGTGATAAGAACTTACTATCAGATTACATAGAGAAACCAGGACCACAGGTCACTTTTGGATGTAATTCAAAAGTATATACCAGAGGATATGAAAACATCAGAGTTGGCAAGACCACCATCACAAATGTATCATATGTTGAGGGTCTTAGTCATAATCTATTTTCTTTAAATCAGTTCTGTGCTAACAGTAATCAGATTGTTTTTAATACTAACAACTGTCTGGTGAAGAATAAGGAAGGAGATGAAATACTCCTTACCGGTAAACTGCAGGATAGATTATACATTGTCCAGTGGACAAACCAGATCGAGACCTGCTTAGTCACTAAGACTGTATCAGAAACCAGCTGGTTATGGCATAGGAGATTAAGCCATCTAAACTTCAAGTCAATCAACAGGATTGCCAAGGAAAGGTTAGTGGAAGGACTACAAGATCAAGTGTATGATAAGGATCACATATGTGATGCTTGTCAAGCTGGAATGCAAACCAGATCATCCTTTACAAGCAAAACAACTCACTCAACATCAAGAATACTGGAGCTGTTACATCTTGATCTGTTTGGACCAGTCATGCCACTAAGCATAAATGGGAGAAAGTACGCATTGGTAATCATAGATGATTACTCAAGATTCACTTGGGTCATCTTTCTGTTAAAGAAAAAAGTGTCTCTAGACAAACTCCCTAATTTTCTAAACAAGATCACCAAACAAAAAGAGATGAGTATAACCTCTATCAGAACAGATCGAGGAACAGAATTTCTCAACCAGAAGATTGAAGCATACTGCAACAAGATGGGAATCACTCATCAAACATCAGCTGCTCGAACTCCTCAACAGAATGGAGTTGTTGAGAGGAGAAACAGATCACTCAAGGAAGCAGCTCGCACAATGCTCAATGCAACCAATCTACCAAATAAATTCTGGGCAGAAGCAATCTACACAGCCTGCTACACTCAAAACAGATCATCCATCACACTCAGACATGGAAAGACACCATATGAGATATGGAACAACAGAAAGCCTAAGATTTCTTATTTTCGTACTTTTGGTTGTTTGTGTTACATACACAATAATGGGAAATCACAATTGAAAACTTTTGATAACAAAACTGACCTTGGAATATTCTTAGGATATTCTGATGTTAGTAAAGCTTATCGAGTTTACAATAAGAACTCTCATATTGTGGAGGAAACACCTCATGTTGTTTTTGATGAGTCTACTGTTGAGTACATGTCACTAGATGAAAAGCAGACAGAAAACCAGGTGACTACCAGAAAGATGAATGAACTACTACTTGAAGATATTCTTGTCTGGAATTCAAAAAGTAAGGATGAAGAAATTGTCACTCCACCTGTTGCTGAAGAGATCATAGAGCAAGGGAGAATATCACAACACAATCTGGATGAAAACAGATCATCAACAGAAGACAATGAAATAATTATTACAAATGATGATCAACATGAAAATCCAAATCTAGAAGAAAGTCCAGATGAGAATCCATTTCAAACTATAGCAACAACACACCCTGAATTTGAGGAACCAACAGATCAACCTGATCCTGAAATATCTGATGAAGAGATGACCAGGAGAAGGAGATGTATACAAGATCATCCACCAGAACAGATCGTTGGGAACCCATCAAATCGTGTGAAGACCAGAAGAATGCATGGAGAAAGTGCATTGTTAAGTTGTTAACTCTCTCGCATGGAGCCATCTGATGCTTATGAAGCACTCCAAGATGCAGACTGGATAACAGCAATGCAAGAAGAACTCAATGAGTTCAAAAGGAATGAAGTCTGGTATCTCGTGGACAGACCCAAACACCAAGGTGTGATAGGTGTAAAATGGGTGTTCAAAAATAAACGAGATGAGAATGGTGAAGTAGTCAGAAACAAGGCCAGATTGGTAGCTGAAGGCTATAATCAACAAGAATGCATTGATTTTGATGAAACATTCGCACCAGTAGCCAGATTAGAAGCTATAAGGCTATTTCTAGCATATGCTGCTCACAAACGGTTCAAGGTATACCAGATGGATGTCAAAAGTGCTTTCCTCAATGGTATCCTTGAAGAAGAAGTATATGTGGAACAACCACCTAGATTTGAAGAAGCAGATCCAGATCAGAAAGTATACAGACTAACTAAGGCAGTCTATGGTCTAAAACAAGCCCCTAGAGCTTGGTATGAGACCTTATAAACTTTCCTACTAGAATCTGGATTCAGAAGAGGATCTGTTGACAAGACTCTGTTTATCATCAAAGTCAAAGAAAACATTCTCTTAGTCCAGATCTATGTAGATGATATCATCTTTGGATCTCAATCTATCTATCTGTGTGACAAATTTGCAGAACTTATGAAAAATAAGTACCAAATGTCCATGATGGGAGAAATGAGCTTCTTTTTAGGTTTGCAGGTCAAGCAGCTACCAGATGGTATTTTCATTAATCAGACAAAATACATCAATGATCTGCTGACCAAATTTGGGTTGAAAGACAGTAACCCAGTGAAAATCCCAATGCAGACCAATGGGAAAATTGATCCAGATCCAGAAGGAAAACCAGCTAACATTACTCAATACAGAGGGATCATAGGATCACTTCTATACCTAACTGCTAGTCGACCTGACATCACTTTTGCAGTAGGTGTATGTGCAAGATATCAAGCAAATCCCAAAGAGTCTCACATGGAAGCAGCTAAGAAGATACTAAGATATCTTAAGGGAACAATCCATGTAGGATTATGGTATCCATGTGAAGATAATTTTGAGCTAACTGGATACACTGATTCAGATTATGCTGGATGTAAACTGGACAGAAAGTCAACATCTGGTACATGTCAGTTTCTGGGAAATAAACTGATTTCTTGGTTCTCAAAGAAACAGACATCAATTACCACCTCAACTACAGAAGCAGAATATATGGCAGCTGGAAGTTGTTGTGCACAAATACTGTGGTTAAGACAACAGCTTAAAGATTATGAGATTGATGTCAAGGAAATACCAATCTTCTGTGATAGCTCAAGTGCTATAGCTATCACACAGAATCCTGTTCTGCATACCAGATGCAAACATGTGGATGTAAGACATCATTTTATAAGAGTTCATGTTGAAAGAAAACATGTACAGATCGAGAAAATACACACTGAAATACAGAGAGCTTATATTCTTACCAAAGCATTACTAGAAGAAAGATTTAAGATGCTTTGTGGTAAACTAGGATTATTAAATCTTGAAGCAAGAACCAGATTGATATAAACCAGATCAAGTTAAATGTTCCAACAGGGAAACAAAACCAGATTGACATGGTACAGATCGATAAAATTAAGATCATGTGAAATTCCAACAAGGAATTGACACCAGATTACTAAGTACATATCAATACAGATTAATTAAAATTCCAACTGGGAATTAGTAAAAGAATCAATACACCAGATTGGACAGTAGCACAACCAGATCAATATTTCTCACTATGCAGGAGATCGACCTTGACCAGATTACTTAATGCCACGTGGATATTAAATTAATAATTCTGATTAATTATTCCATTACTTGGTTAAGGGGGAAAGGTCAACTATATAAGGCGACTAATTATATATATTCTGACATCCGATATCAAATCTTTTATTTTTGATGATTAAGTACAGTAATTGGGAAACGTGATCGATGAAATATCTACCAAATCGAGAAAAAGGGAGAAAAATAACTGCAACAAAAACAATGCGCCAGATTACAACCATTCGATCATAGCGCGTGCATCATACGATAAAGAGATGCGGTGATAGACTGTACACCTAGAACATGGAAAGGCGGGAAAAGCTGAAAAATGTTTTTACAACATTATCACTTCACATCTAGTTCACTTTCTACCTAAGGATGTTGCTGCTTTCTACCTCTCATGGCAGGGAGAGAGGGGTGGACATGAGGCAACCATCAGGGTTAGTAAGGGGAACACTATTAGCAATATCTCTTATAACGTCATCAGCATCATCAACGACGTTTACAAATTGAAGGATGAAGGTCTTGACCTTGGGGACATAACTGCAGAATAGCTGCAAGAAGCAGTAGAGATAGTGATGATCATACCTATCCAAAATACAAACAGGATGTTTACCCGTGCTCTTCTCGCTCCAGAATTCAGAATTCTGTTTGAATTCGTACAACGCATTTTTCTCAACCACAACGGATCCTATGACCAGGTCACCCCTGAGAAGTTCAGGATCCTAGCAGCCGTGGTACTCAACCTGCCAGTGAACTGGAGCAGGATCTTATTTGATCTCTTGGCAAAGGAGGCCAAGATGATCTTGTTTGTGAAAGGAGGCTCACCTGGCCTCAAGGTAAAGAGAAGCAGCTTGAGACACTCCACAAAAATCAGCTTCATGCTAGAAACTTTCTTCCCTCACCACCAGTGGGACACTGCTGTTGAGTTCAACACCAGACAACACTTTCCCAAGGACCAGCATCAGATAGAAATGTCAATGGGAATTTCAGCAAATCTGATTGCACGGGTGAAAGACTCAGTCGTTTTTAACGCTCTGATGGAGATGGGTAATTCTAATCCTATCTGGATCACACCCACTACCACAACTGAGAAACCAACAAAGTCCAGAGTGACAAAGGACAAGCCAGCAGACAGAACCCCCTCCAAGAGAGTGACCAGGAGGGCCAGTTCTGTTGAAACCGACACTTCTACAGCCGCTCAGCAACCCAAACCCAAAAGAAGAAGGTTGCAGAAACTTGTTGAAGCAGCACAAAGCCCAGAACCTACACCAGAACTGACATCCCTCAACAGGTGGTTGAGGAAGAAGAGGTTATGATGGGTGGTTCACCAGAGGATGTGGCCCCCATTTCATCCGTGCATCCAGGTCAATCCAAGGATTTCTTCCCAGCAAACTCTACTAGTCCATCATCTGCTGATCGCCTAGAGCAGATTGATGAGGAGGCTGAGGGAGAAGAACAGTCTACTCATGAGGAAGAGGAGCTACAGAAAGCAGAAACTGTGGTGAGAATGCTGGAGACAGAGGCAGATCACTCTGTGCTCAAAATTTTCCCGGGGATCCAGCTGACCCCAGAAACCTATGATGCAGCCAAACGCTTAAAATTTCTTCTGCTAGTAAAGGACAAAGAATTCTATGTTCTGGATGCTCTGCTCCGCACCAGATCAATTCACGCACTGAAAATCGAAGAAGCCACTCTGCTCAAGATATTCACTACTTCTTCAATCTCTGTGTTAAGGGAGACCTACCAGCCAGACATACTTGGCATGGCAAAATTTGAGGCTGAAGAACTCCAGATCGACCTGCGATCTGTTTATGCGAAAGCCAATATGCTGGATTTTTATAACAGCATTGAAGAAAAGGTTGTGGAGGAAGAGGCTGAAGCAGCTCAGGTTGATGCTCACCAACAGGGTGCAGCAATGACAGAACCAGATCAGCCCATGGCTGAGGTTGAAGAGCCCACTACTGCACCGGCTGAGGGGGAACTAGCCAAGGATAGCTCCATTAAACATGCAGTGAGTGAACTCCCTCAACCGAATCATGAACCAGCAGGACAGAGGGTGGGTGGTGTACAAACAGATAACATATACACCCCAGCTGTCGCTGCTACAATGGAGGAACATGTGGAGATAACAACTTTAGAGGATATATTGATTAACCAGCATCAATCCCTATCCAATACTCAAGTCAAGGACCTCATCTCTCACAAAGTCGACCAGTACATGTATGGAACGCTCACTTATGTCAAAGATGAAGCCATCCGCATACTCACAGAGTTCCACGACCACTTGAAGACTCACGTCGATCAAGTTGACTCTGACTTGAGGAGAATATGAAGGCTGAAAATCGAAGAAATTAGCAAGAAAATGGACGATGATCGAGCTGCTGCCGAAGAACGGAAGACACAGATTGATCAAAGTTTGTTTACAACTGAGCTGAAAGTGAAAGAGATGTACAAGATCATCACTGCCTTTGATGAAAAAGAGAAAGACATGGTCCGCACAATAGTCAAGGAACAGACCGATGGTCTAACAGCTGACATAGTCAATGAAGCCAACTCTTACACCAGATCATTGCTCAGGCAATTTGAAGCCAACGGGAAAGATTTTGTGCAGCGAAAACTGAGCGATCTGTGCTACCCAACCAAACTCATGATTAATGCATTTTTTGACGAGATTGGGATAATAAAGGAAGAGCAGGAAGCGCATACTGCCAACCTGGCCTCCACAAGCACAACTCTTCAAAAACAGATTGATGATTCAAACCTCAACATAACATCACTGCTTACATAAAGAGTCGAGACAGACAAAGAGCTCAAAACAATGAAGGAAGAGATCACTTCCCTACGGGCACTCATCAATATGTTTGTTGATGATGTCGAAAAGGGGGAAGGATCTGTGAAAGAAAAGAAGCAAGCTGAAGGAAAGAAGCAAGCTGTTGCTGCAAAAGGCAAGGAGAAGGAGACAGCTCAACTTGAGCAATAGATCACACCACAGTCAGCCACCCCTCCATCTGCTCCATCTGCTCAGACTCAACACTCTAAATCATCTAGTAGATCGAGCCAAATTCAAAAGAAGAAAAAGAAAACTGGATCCAGCTAGCCATCTGCTCACATCAGACCAACTGGAGTGACCAACTGGGTCCTAGCTCATCTAAGAGATGGATGGGAAGGGCTCAAGAATGCCTTCGTTCTCTGCAGATATTTCTTAAAAGAACCTGCATACATTGAGGGATCACCCAACGAGGCATTCAAACGCTATCTGGACATGAATGAAGCGAGTGATCTGGTAGAAGAAATTAGAAAGGCTGCAGCACAAGCTAACATCCAGATCACTATGCCCGAGAAAGAATACAGATCATGCCCCACCATTCCAGGGACTGATCTACCGGACAAAACATTCCTGCTCACCTTCATTAACCAGCTAGCTAAGAACAGAGGGTACAAGGTGGATGCAGAGGACCCAGACTATATAAGGATCAGAGAAGGCATATACGAGAGTGTCCAACTCATTTCAGACGAGACCAGAGCAAAAATGAAGAGACAACAAGAAGAAAGAAGAAAGAGCAGATAGCTATAATTCTCTTATCATTATGATCTGCTTTTCTTACCTTTTGTTATGTTGATATGTAAACTCTTTTTGTCCTTATATATATAAAGTTTCTTTGAAGTTTCTGATGACAACACTCTATTTTCTGATAACGAACAAACATCAATCTAGTTATCAGAACAGATACCCTTTAAGAGCTGATAGGACATTATTGTAAAGTGTGTTTTCGACATCATCAAAAAGGGGGAAATTGTTGGGAACCCAAAGATATTTAGTTTTGATGATGGTTTTTCGAAACACACTTAGCTGTTTTAGAGCTTGAACTGTTCTACGTGTAAAAACAGATCACTAGAGATAAAGTGAATCTTGTTATAGAACAGATTAGGAGATGACTTGTAATGTAAAGGAAATACTCCTATAGAAGTCAATCTCAACTTAGAATAGGATGAAGGTCAAGATTTCACGCCAAAAGGAATCGATCTGCTGTAACAGACAGCGACCAGATCGATGAGCAGATCGATCCCTACAGCGAGGAACCAGAACGATTGAGTTATCAATCCTCCAGCTGACATCATCCTACACATCATATGCTCTTGCCACGTAAAGATTAAAAGTCCATCCAACTGGGATTGGAAAGAAGATCTTCGGCTAACATATAGAAGGAAAGAGACCGTTAACAATCTGCTTTCCATAACTCAAAGATTGAGTCAACCTTTCCTATATGGCAAGAACAGATATGATGGAAATCATTGATTGGCTATATACCATCTATCTCACGCCAATCAACAACGGCTAGAATTTCAAAATTCAATGCCTATATAGTTGAAGTTAGAGATCTGGAGAAAACAGAGAGAACGCACGCGAGCTATATTGTTGTCATACTTTCAAGCAATCAATCTGCTATCTAGACTTAGAGCTTCAACACTCTGTGATTCTACATCACACCAACCACCTCGATTCAAGTCTGTCTTATCGAGAGAAAGGAGATCACCCTGCTAGCTAGTAGTTTTCTAGTGGTAACGTAGAGGTAATCTGTTGTAAAGGGACACGACCCTTAATTCGTGCATAAGTATCTCTCTAGTTTTGATTGATACTTGTGACTCGTTCTCCACGAGTATAAAGAAGCAGAGTATCCTAGTAGTGGATAATCTGGTCTAGTTTTGACCAGATCGTGGACGTAGGGATTTCCCGAACCACGTTAAACAACTGTGTGCTTTACATTCCTGCATATTTAATTTCTGTTGTTTATTATTCTAATCTTCCACACTATCATTCGATCTGCATCTCAATCAATCTCTTTAACAATCTGGATAATCTCTAAGGTTTTCTAAACAAGAGCAATCACTAATCCACCATTATTCCACACTCACTAAACACTCAGAAAGTAATAAGATCACTCTTATTATTAGCTAAGTGTTATCACTAAGAGAGTAATCTGTTTGGACTAAAACTGCTATCGATCTGCATATCGATCTGTCTAGTCATCTTCGAGCAATTTCTTATACAGAATAGCTTGAACTCTCTCATAACTTGTCAAGTAAACTGAAAAGTTTGTATTTGGTGTATTCTCCCCCCATACACCAAACCTTGCTCTTTCGGGACCAACAACCAGCATTAAGAAGCTGTTCTCTGAAGTCATAAAGGAAAATGACAAGCTGAATGACACTGTAAAATTCTTAAGTGAAGCAAACACCAAGTTCTCTGCACAAATAAATGGTCTTGGAAAGCAGATCAAGACAAAAGATGCAGAAATATATTCGCTCAACTCCAAGGTGAAAGATGTAATTCACAGTAAGGATGTAGTGGAGGAGAAATTGAAGAAGAACGAGCTGAAATGATTATAGATATGCAACAGAAAGGGAGAGCCGGTCTAGGTTACAATGGAAGTTCCAGCAAGACTCAGTTTGTCCCTGAAAGGAAGAATATACCAATTCAAATCAAAGATCTCAAGAACAAGAGAAATCAACCCCAGAAGATGATGATGAAGGAGACAGGAAACAACAGATACCATCTGAAAGAAGGTCAAACTGCTCAATATAAGAAAACAGATAACAACAAGAAGCAGAAGACACCTCTTAAGACATCTTCAAACAACAAGAAGACGATAGATTGGGACAACATTGAGAGAAATCATCCTTACATCTACAAAGCCATAACCAGAATAGATGATACTGGAAGAAAGATTACGTGCTATATATGTGTTCCAGATACTAGATTCATTTGGGTCCCCAAGGGAATATTTGCTACTAACCAAGCACCCACTTGTTGAAAGGGTAGCTAAAGTTTATTAATTGCAGGATCGAAGAACTGCAAGAAAAAGCAAAGTAGCAAAGGGAACAGTCTGGATAATTGACAGTGGATGTTCAAAACACATGACATGTGATAAGAACGCTCTATCAAATTATGTGGAACGAGAAGGACCACAAGTAATATTTGGATGTAATTCAAAAGGCTACACCAGATGCTATGGTAATATAACCATTGGCAAGACCACCATCACAAATGTTTCGTATGTCGAGGGTCTTAGTCATAACTTATTCTCAGTAAGCCAATTATGTACCAATGGAAATCAGATTGTTTTTTATGCTAACAATTATTTTGTGAAAAGCAAAGAAGGAGATGAGATTCTTCTTACCGGAAAATTGCAGGATAGATTATATATTGTGCAATGGAACAACCAGATTGAGACATGTCTGGTCACTAAGACAGTATCAGAAACTAGTTGGCTATGGCATAAACGACTAAGTCATCTCAACTTCAGGTCAATCAATAAGATTGCAAGAGAGAAACTAGTCGAAGGATTACCAGAACAAGTATATGACAAGAACCACATCTGCGAAGCATGTCAAGCTGGGAAACAAACTATATCATCATTTTCTAGCAAATCTGTTCAGTCCTCTACCAGAATCTTAGAGTTACTACATTTGGACTTATTTGGTCCAGTCAAGCCATTAAGTATAAATGGTAGAAAATACACTCTGGTCATCATTGATGATTATTCAAGATTCACATGGGTAATCTTCTTACATAAGAAGAAAGAGACATTGGAAAAGCTGCCATACTTTCTCAACAAAATCACCAAGAAAAAGGAAGTTTCTGTTACAACCATCAGAACAGATCGTGGAACAGAATTCCTAAACCAGAAGATTGAGGACTACTACAACCGGATGGGAATCACACATCAGACATCTGCAGCTAAAACACCTCAACAGAATGGAGTAGTTGAAAGAAGGAACAGATCATTAAAAGAAGCAGCTCGCACCATGCTTAATGCAACCAAATTACCAAAGAAATTCTGGGCAGAAGCCATATATATGGCCTGCTACACACAGAACAGATCTGTGGTCACCATCATACATGGGAAGACACCATATGAAATCTGGAACAACAGAAAACCCAGGATACATTACTTCCGTTCTTTTGGTTGTTTGTGTTACATCCATAATAATGGGGAATCTCAGTTGAAAACCTTTGATAGTAAAGTTGACCCTGAAATATTCTTAGGATATTCTGATGTTAGAAAAGCGTATAGGGTTTACAACAAGAAGACTCATATTGTGGAGGTAACACCTCATATTGTTTTTGATGAATCTCTTATCATTGACAGAGAGTTAGGTGATGATCATACACAAGGCCAGAGCAAGGACAAAAGAACAGAAGGAATACTACTAGAAGATATTCTAATCTGGAATACAACAAAAGACAATGAAATTGATGTTCCATCTAACGCTGAAGCAATAAGCTCACAGCAAGGGGGAACAGAACATATCATTCTGGACCTTGACAGATCAATAACTCCACCAGAAGATAATCAACCAGAAGAAGGAGACAATATTGAGCGAGATCAAGATCAACCCGAAGAATCAAGAGACACTAATGGTTGGAATAATAATCAAGAAATCGAAGAACCAGAAGTTGAAAATCCTTTTCAAACATCTCATCCAGAATTCGAGGACCCAACAAATGAACCAGAACCTGAGATATCAGAAGAAGAGATGTCCAGCAGAAGGAGATGGATACATGACAATCATCCTCCTGAACAGATTGTTGGGAACCCAGCAGATCGAGTGAGAACTAGAAGAATGCATGGAGAAAGTGCACTTCTTAGTTGCTATCTATCACGTGTTGAACCCTCTGATACTTATGAAGCACTCAAAGATGCAGACTGGGTCATTGCTATGCACATTGGTCTCTGGTATCCACATGACGATAATTTTGAACTAACAGGCTATTCTGACTCAGACTATGCAGGATGCAAACTGGACAGAAAGTCTACTTCTGGAACGTGCCAGTTTCTTGGAAACAAGTTGATATCTTGGTTCTCAAAGAAACATACATCCGTTGCCACATCAACAACAGAAGCAGAATACATGGCTGCTGGAAGCTGTTGTGCACAAATTCTGTGGTTGAAACAGCAACTAAGGGATTACGAGATCAAAGTAAAGGAGATACCTATATTCTATGACAGTTCAAGCACAATAGCTATAACACAGAATCCAGTACTCCATACAAGGTGCAAACATGTTGATGTGAGACATCATTTTATTAGAGATCATGTGGAGAGAAAGCATATTCAGATCGAGAAGATTCACACAGATATCCAACGTGCTGACATTTTGACTAAAGCTCTACAAGAAGAAAGATTTAAGATGCTATGTGGAAAGCTTGGATTACTAAGTTTGGATGATAGAACAACAGAAGGTCACCAGAATGTTAACAATAGAAGGTCACTAGATTGTTAACAACAGAAGGTCACCAGAATGTTAACAACAGAAGGTCACCAGAATGTTAAACAGAAAGTCACCAGATTGTTAACAACAGAATGTCTACCAGAATGACAGAATGCCAAGATGGAAATAAAGATTTCACGTGTCATAACTTACTCAGATTGAAGAAAGTAACACGTGGAAATTATTTCTTAATTACTAAGTCAAGGGGGAACTTTTTGAGGAAATTGAAGCGTCCTACATAAAAGACGTCACTTTCCATAATCAATCTCCGAGATTACAGTCTGAAAAGCTATTTTTTAACCTAGATTTGCTAAATCTTCTATATTTGTGATGATTAGCACACCTTTGGGAACTGTGATCGAGAAAATCTCTGCAAGAAAAAGGAAAAGGAAAGTTGCAGTGGATAGTAAGATACGCACACGCTCGCCTACAACCCTATGATCTAGCGCGTATATCACACGCAAGGAAAGGCGACAAAATAAAAGACTGAAGCGGGAAAACCTAAAAGGGAGAAACTCATCCAACCCTTCAATTTTTATCCTTTTCATCTGTGCCATTGATTATTTAGTTATATATATGCGATATTCTTTACTGGACTATTCACCTTCACTTACATCGCACTGAGCACTACTTTCTCTAAGCACTTAAGATTTTCTTAGACTCGATTTCTCTGCAAATTCTTTCAAAGCATCTTGTGCTTGATCATGGCACCTCAAACATCCTTGTTTCTTCAACATGTGGCCGAGGTTCAGAAGTTTCTATCCCCTGAACCCTATGCTGTTTTTGATACTCACGGGTTTCGCAAACTCGAAGAAATTTTTGCCATGGTTACTCGCTGCAAAGGTTTTTAAGTTCTTTAATTCTTCATATATCTGCATTTTGCTACGCAAAATTGTCTTTTGCCTCACTTTACTTGTGGAAAAATGGTTTATAGTGTGTATTGACTGTTTATGGGTTTGGATATTCATACCTGTCAATAACATATAAACTGATGAATATACATATATGCTCCCTGTATACACTTGTTAGGGTTTTGCAACATTGTCACTTTGCATCCCAACATGTTTTTGGCAAAACAAGTCGCTACCTTCTACCTGACATGGCAGAGTGACAAGAATGGAAATGAAGCAAATGTATTGATGCCCATAGGGGACAGAACCAGCAAAACAACTTACAACGTCATTTCAATGATCAACCATGCATACCGGTTGAAGGATGAGGGAATGATGTTGGATAAGATCACCTCTGAACAACTCCAAACGGCGGTGGAAATGGTGATGGTGATACCCATCTCATACACTGGGAGGATGTTCCAACGATCTCTTCTCCAACCTGGGTTCAAACTACTGTTTGAACTACTTCAGAAAAATTTTTTTAACCACAGTGGCTCTTATGACCAGGTGACGCCGGAGAAATTCAGGATTCTCACAGCAGTTGTACTCAATCTTAGAGTCAACTGGAGCCGCATTCTTTTTGATTTGATGGCTAAGGAAGCCAAGTTGGTAAACTACACCAAGGATAGCAGAGGCAAAGGAACTTCAGTGGAAGTGAGGAGGAATTTGCGCCATTCCACCAAAATCAGTCTAATGGTGGAACGATTCTTCAGGCAGCAAGTTTGGGAGAATGCTGTAGAGTTCAACACAAGCCTCACCATACCCAAAGATCAACATCAACTAGAAATGTCCATGGGACTGAATCCAGCACTCTTCAACAAGACTACAGATGAAGTACATCATGCTGTACTGCTTGAGATGGGAAGCTCTAATCCTACATGGATTCCACCTACCAAAGGTACTGACAAACCGAGAAGCAAGACAACCAAAGAAAAGGTGGTAAAAGAGAAGGCAGCACGGAGACCAACTGCCAAAAGAGGAAGTTCTGTTGAAACAGAAACTTCTGCCTCTCAGCCCAAACAAAAGAGGCGTAGATTGCAGAAAGTTGAGTCCTCACCACCACCCGAAGCAGCAGCAGAACACTCTGAACAACCAGAATACATCACAACAGAACAAGGAGAGGAGGAGATACAGACTGAAACAGTACCAATAGAGGCTCCACAAATTGAACCCACATTTGTGGAACCAGAATCGAGCTACAATCCAAACTAGTAGAAAGACTTTTCTCCAGCCAGAACACCCACACCCTCACCAAACAGAATGGAAAGAATAAGTGAGGATGACGAAGAGGCAGAATCTGTTGATGAGGAGGAAGAGAGGAAACGGCAAGCAGAAAGTGTTATAAACTTATTGGAGAATGAAGCTGAACACTTTGTGCTACAAGAGTTTCCAGGTATTCATCTTCTTCCTGAGAGCCTGGGAGCAGCCAAGCGCGTGAAATTCTTCTTGCTGGTCAAGGACAGCGAGTACTACATATTTGATGCGCTGCTCCAGACTAGAACAATTGAAGAACTGAAGAAGGAAGAGGCCACCTTACTTAGCCTACTTCAAGCTAGGACAGTCAAAGAAGTCAGAACAGAATACCCACAACTCATCCTTGCGCTTATGAAGCATGAGGCTGGACTTTTGAAGATTGATCTGAAATCATTTTACACGGGTAAAATGGATTTCTTTTTGAGTGTACCAGAAGCAACAGCAGAAGAAGATG
>JAPKLX010001992.1:0-16085 GCA_026898415.1 Leonotis leonurus
GTGTTTTGAGAGACCATCATCAACACTAATCTATAGGGTTCCCAACAATTTCCCCCTTGTTGATGATGTCGAAACCACACTTTACAAAAAGAATCCTATCAGCTAATACAGATCGGTCTGGTCTGGTTTTCCAATTTGATCAGGTTACGTTATTAAGTTTATAACGTTTTAGAATATTATTATATGTGTTCTGGACAATGAAATGTTGTCATCAGAAGCTCAAACTGGACTGGTCTGGGTTGAAAGATGATATGGGAGCCACTTCTTCTGGTTGGTCTCCTATGAGAATCTCTGCTTCCTCAACCTCCTGGTGAGGGAGTGTAGTTTCTGGTGCTGGTTCTGGGCTCCGTTCTGTATCAACCAATTTTTGAAGCTTTCGTCGTTTAGGTTTTGGTGGTTGAGCGGCTGTAGATAAGTCAGTTTCAACCGAGCTGGCTCTCCTGGTTGTTCTCTTGGTAGGAGTTTTCTCGGATGGCTTCTCCTTATTGACCTTGGATTTTGTGGAGTGAGATACTGGACCAGATGGAGGGATCCAGATGGGATTTGAGTTCCCCATCTCCATCAGAGCATTGAAGACAACCGAGTCTTTAACTCTAGCAATCAGATTTGCTGAAATGCCCATTGACATTTCTATCTGATGCTGGTCCTTGGGAAAGTGTTGTCGTGTGTTGAACTCTACCACTGTATCCCATGTATGGTGAGGAAAGAAAGACTCCAGCATATAGCTGATCTTTGTGGAATGTCTCAGGCTGCTTCTCTTGACTTCGATGCCTGGAGAGCTACCCTTCACCACTAGGATCATCTTGGCCTCCTTTGCCAAGAGATCGTATAAGATCCTACTCCAGTTTACTGGCAGATTAAGGACGACTGCTGCCAATATCTTGAATTTCTCAGGGGTCACCTGGTCGTAAGACCCGTTGTGGTTGAGGAAAATTCGCTGTACGAATTCAAATACTATCCTGAATTCTGGCGCGAGAAGTGAACGCACAAACATCCTGTTTGTGTAGTGGATGGGAACTATCATCACTATCTCCACAGCCTCTTGCAGCTGTTCTGCAGTGATTTCCCCTAGTTCTAGTCCCTCATCTTTGACCTTATAAGCAGCGTTGATAAGGTTGATGACGTTGTAAGGAGTATTACTGACAGTGTTCCCTTTACTCACCCTGATGGTGGCTTCTTCTCCACCTCTTTCTCCTTTCCATGAGAGATAAAACGCTGCGACATCCTTGGGCAGGAAGTGCACAGGGTGTGAAGTGATAATTTTGTAGAAACCTACAAAGAACACGGTAGTATAGATGTGAGCACTATCCTTCCATCAGTGAAGTATAGGTGCCACAAGAACAGTTTATGCAGTTCAATGTATTTGACAGAGATTACATACAAGAAAATAAATACAGAGAAAAGATATATAAGCAATTGAAAGTTATTAAGAACAAATATGAAACCTTTGCACTGACGAACGAGATCAAATGCCTTCTCCAGTTTATGAAACCCGAAGGTGTCAAGAACCGCAAAAAGGTCTTGGTGAATATAAGGTTTCAAAAATGTTGCTTGTTCCAGAAATACAGACGATTTGGGAGCCATTTTTGTTAGAGAGTGAGAGTTTTGCAAGAGAGAGTTTTTGGAAGATGAAAATTTTTCTAAGTGTTTCGTGAATTTTGAAAGTGTGAGTGATACACGAAACGCCTTATCAATCTATATAAGCGAGAGAGAAGATAATGAAGGTAATAAAATATTGAGAAATCCTTCCCTTTTTCAGCTTTCCCGCCTTTCCATGTACTAGGTTGTCAACCCATAGTTGCCTCTCTTGATCGTATGATGCACGCGCTATGATCGAACGGTTGTGTATCGGCGCGTTGTTTTTGATGCAATCTTTTATCTCCTTTTTCTAGATTTGGTAGATATTTTTCTCGATCACGTCTCCCAATTACTGCATGCAATCAAAAATAGATGATCTTTAAATCTAAGTGTCAGAATAGTGATAATTAGTCGCCGTATACAGTTGACCTTTCCCCCTTAACCAAGTAATGGATTAATTAATAATAAATATTAATCCACGTGTCAATAGGTGATCTGGTTGAGGTCAAACTGGTTGAGCGTTTGTTAACCACTTTCTGTTCAAAGCTTCTTTTATCTCTCTGGTTGAGGCTGTTCTGGTTCAACTTTCTGTTAAAGTTGACTAACTCTCTGGTTTAGCTTTCTGTCTTTGAGACTTGCTGTTTTTGAGACTTTCTGGTCTAGCCTTCTGTCTTTGAGGCGTTCTGTTTTTTTTGAGACTTTCTGGTTTTAGCTTTTCTGTCTCTGAGGCTTTCTGGTCTTGAGACTCTCTGGTTTAGCCTTCTGTCTCAGAGGCTTTCTGGTTTTGCAATCTGTCTCTGATCAATCTGGTTGCTTTCTTTTAGTAATTCCTGTTTGGAACTTATTTAATCTGTATTGACATCTGTATTGGTGATCTGGTGTTAGTTCCCTGTTGGAATTTCTAGTGATCTGAGTCTTATCATTCTGGGTCATGATGATCTGGTTTTCATTCCCTGTGGGATTTTATTAATCTGGATCATGATGATCTGATTTAGATCAATCTGGTTAGATCAATCTGGTTTAGATTAATTTGTTCAGATCAGTCTGGTTTAGATCAATCTGGTTTAGATCAATTTGTTCAGATCAGTCTGGTTTAGATCAATCTGGTTTAGATCAATTTGTTCAGATCAGTCTGGTTTAGATCAATCTGGTTTAGATCAATCTGGTTTTATCTTCAAGACTTAGAAGTCCTAGCTTTGCACAGAGCATCTTAAATCTCTCTTCTGGTAACGCCTTAGTGAGGATATCTGCTCTCTGAACTTCAGTATGTATCTTCTCAATCTGTACATGTTTCCTTTCAACATGGTCTCTTATAAAGTGATGCCTTACGTCAACATGTTTGCATCTGGTGTGCAACACTGGGTTTTGTGTAATTGCTATAGCACTTGAGCTGTCACAGAAAATTGGTATTTCCTTGACATCGATCTCATAGTCTTTAAGCTGTTGTCTCAACCACAGTATTTGTGCACAACAACTTCCAGCTGCCATATATTCTGCTTCTGTTGTTGAAGTGGCAACTGATGTCTGTTTCTTTGAGAACCACGAAATCAATTTGTTTCCCAGAAATTGACATGTACCAGATGTTGACTTTCTGTCCAGTTTACATCCAGCGTAGTCTGAGTCAGTATATCCAGATAGCTCAAAATTGTCTTCACACGGATACCATAATCCTATATGGGCTGTTCCCTTTAGATATTTTAGTATCTTCTTAGCTGCTTCCATGTGAGATTCTTTGGGATTTGCTTGATATCTAGCACATACTCCTACTGCAAAGGTAATGTCCGGTCGACTTGCTGTTAGATAGAGTAGTGATCCGATGATCCCTCTGTATTGTGTAATATTAGCTGGTTTTCCTTCAGGATCTGGACCGATTTTCCCATTGGTCTGCATTGGGATTTTCACTGAATTACTGTCTTTTAATCCAAATTTTGCTAGCAGATCGTTGATGTATTTTGTCTGGTTGATAAAGATACCATCTGGTAGCTGTTTGACCTGCAAACCTAAAAAGAAGCTCATTTCTCCCATCATAGACATTTGATACTTATTTTTCATAAGTTCAGCAAATTTGTCACATAGATAGGTAGATTGAGATCCAAAGATAATATCATCTACATAGATCTGGACTAAGAGAATATGTTCTTGGACTTTGATAATGAACAAAGTCTTATCAACAGATCCTCTTCTGAATCCAGATTCTAGTAGGAATGAAGATAAGGTCTCATACCAAGCTCTAGGGGCTTGTTTTAGACCATAGACTGCTTTAGCAAGTCTGTATACTTTCTGATCTGGATCTGCTTCTTCAAATCCAGGTGGCTGTTCCACATATACTTCTTCTTCAAGGATACCATTTAGGAAGGCACTTTTGACATCCATCTGGTATACCTTGAACCGTTTGTGAGCAGCATACGCAAGAAACAGCCTTATTGCTTCTAATCTGGCTACTGGTGCAAATGTTTCATCAAAATCAATGCCTTCTTGTTGATTATAGCCTTTAGCTACTAATCTGGCTTTGTTTCTGACTACTTCACCATTCTCATCCCGTTTGTTTTTGAACACCCACTTTACACCTATTACGCCTTGGTGTTTGGGTCTGTCCACGAGATACCAGACTTCATTTCTTTTGAACTCATTGAGTTCTTCTTGCATTGCTGTTATCCAATCTGCATCTTGAAGTGCTTCATAAGCATTAGAAGGCTCCATGCGAGAGAGATAACAGCTCAACAATGCACTTTCTCCATGCATTCTTCTAGTCTTCACACGATCTGATGGGTTCCCAACGATCTGTTCTGGTGGATGATCTTGTATCCATCTTCTTCTCCTAGTCATCTCTTCATCAGATAACTCAGGATCAGGTTGATCTGTTGGTTCCTCAAACTCAGGGTGTGCTGTTGATATCGCTTGAAATGGATTCTCATCTGGGCTTTCTTCTGGATGTTGATTATCATAAGTGGTAATTGTATCATTGACTTCTGTTGATGATCTGTTCTCATCCAGGTTAGGTAGCAATATTCCCCCTTGCTGTATGATCTCTTCAGCAATAGTTTGAGTGATAACTTCTTCATCATCACTCTTTGAATTCCAGATAAGAACATCTTCCAGTAATAGATCATTCATCCTTCTGGTTGTCACCTGATTGACTGTCTGCTTCTCATCTGGTGATCTGTGCTCAACAATAGACTCGTCAAATACAACGTGAGGTGTTACTTCCACAATATGAGAATTCTTATTGTAAACTCGATAGGCTTTACTGACATCAGAATATCCTAAGAATATTCCAGGGTCTGATTTTCTATCAAAAGTTTTCAACTGAGATTTCCCATTATTGTGTATGTAACATAAACAGCCAAAAGTTTTAAGGTAAGAAATCTTAGGCTTTCTGTTGTTCCATATTTCATATGGTGTCTTTCCATGTCTGAGTGTGATGGATGATCTGTTTTGAGTATAACAGGCAGTGTGAATAGCTTCTGCCCAGAATTTCTTTGGTAGATTTGTAGCATTAAGCATTGTGCGAGCTGCTTCTTTGAGTGATCTGTTTCTTCTCTCAACTACTCCATTCTGTTGAGGAGTTCGAGCAGCAGATGTTTGATGAGTGATTCCCATCTTGTTGCAATATGCTTCAATCTTCTGATTGAGAAATTCTGTTCCTCGATCTGTTCTGATAGAGGTTATACTCATCTCTTTCTTTTTAGTGATTTTGTGTAAAAAATCAGGGAGTTTGTCTAGAGTCTCTTTCTTCTTCACCAGAAAGATGACCCAAGTGTATCTTGAGTAATCATCTATGATTACCAATGTGTACTTTCTCCCATTGATGCTTAGAGGTTTGACTGGTCCAAACAGATCAAGGTGCAACAGCTCTAGTGTTCTTGATGTTGAGTGAGCTGTTTTGCTTGTAAAGGATGATCTGGTCTGCTTTCCAGCTTGACAAGCATCACATATGTGATCTTTATCATACACCTGATCTGGTAGTCCTTCTACTAACTTTTCTTTGGCAATCCTGTTGATTGTCTTGAAGTTTAGGTGATTCAATCTCTTATGCCATAACCAGCTGGTTTCTGATACAGTCTTGGTGACTAGGCAGGTTTCGATCTGATTTGTCCATTGGACAATGTACAGCCTATCTTGCAATTTACCGGTAAGGAGAATCTCATCTCCTTCCTTATTCTTCACCAGACAGTGGTTAGTATCAAAAACAATCTGATTACCATTAGCACAGAATTGACTTACAGAGAACAGATTGTGACTAAGACCCTCAACGTATGAGACATTAGAGATAGTGGTCTTGCCAACTTTGATATTACCATACCCTCTGGTGTACCCTTTTGAATTGCATCCAAAGGTAACCTGTGGTCCTGGTTTTTCCACGTAATCTGATAGTAGGTTCTTGTCACATGTCATGTGTTTTGAACAACCACTATCGATTATCCAGATTTCTCCTCTTGCAACCTTACTTCTCCTTGCAGATCTTTGATCCTGCAATTAATCAGACTTAGCTACCCTTTCAACGTTTGGGTGCTTGATTATTAGCAAATGTTCCTTTTCGAATCCAGAACATTTTGGGATTAGGAGCAGAAACATAGCAGGTAATAGTATTTCCATCATTGTCAACTTTTGTTACTGAGTGGATTTCAGATGGATGATATCTTTTCATTTCATCCTTCTTCAATACTTTCTTTGCACGTACTGTCTTGTTGACAGTTTTTGTCCTGTTGACATTAGCTTTTTGATGATGTTCTGTTTCTGTGTAGTAAGCTGGTTGTCCTCTTGTTTGATGATACTGCCTATTCTTTGCATCTTTTATTATTATCTTTTGAGGATAACCTTTCTTGTTCTTCAAATCCTTCACTTGATCTGGTATCTTCTTCCTTTCTGGTACAAAGCTTATTGTTCCTGAAGAATTTTCTGAGTGACCTGGATATCCCAAACCAGATGTGCCCTTTTGTTGCATATTGATTAGCAGCTTGGCACGCTCATCACTCTTGTATATCATTTCCTTTCCTTTCTTGATCTTTTCTTCAGCAACATTATTTCTGATAACCAAATCCTTGACTTTTGAATTAAGAGCATGGATCTCACTGTCTTTACTCTTGATCTGTTCTTCCAGATCAGCAATTTTGACAACAAATTTAGTGTTTGCTGTGCTTAGAGTCTGCTCAATCTTCTTTAATCTGTCATTTTCCTCAACTACTTCTTTGAACAGTCTCTTGATGCTTGAGTAGCTTTGGAACATCTCATCTATTTCTTTCCATGAATATTCTGCTTGATCTTCACTGTCCTGTTTAAGATCACTATTATCATTTGAGGAATTTGAATAGCATGAATTTACCTCGACATCGTCTAGGCCGTTGTCTAAGCCCATAAAGCATTCACTCCAGCTTTCTTCATCTTCAGCAATGAAGGCCTCATCATTTTCTGATGAACTATCTGAGAAATGACTGGAGCTGCTTGAATTCTGTTCAGCTATCATGGCTTTACGCTCATTTTTGAGTTTTCGATCTCTTTTAGCTCTTAGTTCCTCTCTTTGGCTTCTGGACAGATTTGGACAATCTGTTTTGAAGTGACCTGTTCTGCCACATTCAAAGCATGTGTAATCTGTAGAGTTAGAAGTTTTTGTTGTTTTAGTAGATTGCTGTTTAGATTCATTCTTGTCATCTGATCGATCATTGTTATACTTCCTGTTGAAGTTCCTCTTGTTATCTTTGTAGAAGCGTCTGAACTTCTTTGATCTGGTTTCCATTTTGTCCATACGTTTAGCTATCATTGCAAACTCTTTTAGAAGTTTGTCATAGCCTTTCTCCTCGTCTGGGGTTACAGACTCTGAAAGATCATCTGGTTGACTCTTTGCTTTGAAGGCTACTTCTTTGTCCTTCTTTGTACTGCTTTCTGCCTTTTTGGACAGATGATCTGATCCTCGAATTCTTTGAATATCACATTCATGACCTTCGAGATGATCAAATAAGGCTTCAGTGGACAGATCGTTAAAGTCTGCTCTTAGAGGTTGCATTGCTGCATAGATCTCCCAGCTTGGAGGAAGTGCTCTAAGAACTTTCATGTTCTTCTCCCTTTGAGTATATTTGTTCTTTTTGAACGCAGATATCTCAAGGAGTATTCCAGTGAATCTCATCTTCATCTGTTCTATTGTTTCGCCTGGTTTCATTTTGAACTCATCGTATTTATTGCAGGCTAGAGACAGCTTGTTCTCAATCATCACTTCAGATCCAAGCGCCAGGTCTCTCAAGGCTTCCCACATCTCTTTGGCAGTATCCAGATCTTGGATTTTAGCCAGATGTACGCCTTTGACCGTGCTGGAAATGATTCCTTTGGCGAAATCATCGAGGTTTGCCTCCCTTCTTTCTTCAGAGGTATATTTTCTGGGATCCTTTAGGATAGTTTCTTTGACTGCTCCTGTATCTGTGATACGAGTGGTCTCTTCAGTGATTGCCAATGGCCCTTCCTCGATTACTTTCCACATCAAGCAGTGATGGGCTTTGAGGCACATTTTGATTCTGAAACTCCATTCTCTATATCCTTGGATAGAGAATTCTTCGCAGGCCCTGATAACAGATGACTCCATAACAGATAGTATGCACGTGAATGAAAAAGATTTTCCTAGATCTATTCAAGTAGACCACGCAGGTTTTAACCCTGTGAAACAAAACAATGGTCAGTTTGAACCACTCCTCTGATACCACTTGTTGGTCCCGAAAGAGCAAGGTTTGGTGTATGGGGGGGGGAATACACCAAATACTAACTTTTCAGTTTACTTGACAATTTATATGAGAGCTCAAGCTATTCTGTATAAGAAATTGCTTGGAATGACTGACCAGATCGATATACAGATCAGGATCTGGTTTTGTCTAAACAGATTACTCTCAAGTGAATACACTTAACAGATAGTAAGAGTGATCTTATTATCTCCTGAGTGTAGAGTGAGTGCGGAATAATGGTGGATTAATGATTGCTCTTTGTTTAGAAAACCTTAAGGAATTAGACAGATCGTTTAAGCAGATTGATTGAGAATGCAGTTTATATGTTTGTGCAGATGGTTAGGATGATAAACAACAAATAATAAGAATGCAGAAATGTAAAGCACACGGTGTTTAACGTGGTTCGGGAAATCCCTACGTCCACGATCTGGTCAAACCTAGACCAGATTATCCACTACTAGGATACTCTGCTTCTTTATACTCGTGGAGAACGAGTCACAAGTACCAATCACAACTAGAATGATACTTGTGCACGAATGAAGGGTCGTGTCCCTTTACAACAGATTACCTCTACGTTACCACTAGAAAACTACTAGCTAGCAGGGTGATCTCCTTTCTCTCGACAAGACAGACTTGAATCGAGGTGGTTGGTGTGATGTATAATCACAGAATGTTGAAGCTCTAAGTCTGGAATGTAGAATGCTTGGAAGATGATTTGCAGTATAGCTCGCGTGTGTTCTCTTCTTGTTGTTCTAGTATTCCAGATTGATGTCTTCAACTATATAGGCTTTGAATTTTAAATTCTAGCCGTTATTGATTGGCGTGAGATAGATGGTATATTGCCAATCAAGGTTTCCATCATATCTGTTCTTGCCATATAGGAAAGGTTGACCCAATCTATGATTTATGGAAATCAGATTGTTAACGGTCTCTTTCCTTATATGTTTAAATCGTAGAATATCTTTCCAATCCCTGTTGGATGGACCTTGGTCTTTGACATGGCAAGAGCATATGACGTGTAGGATGATGTCAGCTAGTAGCTTGATGACTCAATCGATCTGGTTCATCGCTGTAAGCATCGATCTGGTAATCGATCTGGTCGCTGTCTGTTACAGCAGATCGATTCCTTTGAGCATGAAAACTTGTCCTTCATCCTATTCTAAGTTGAGAATGACTTCTATAGGAGTATCTCCTTTACATTATAAGTCATCTCCTAATCTGTTCCAAAACAGAAATCACTTAATCTATAGTGATCTGATTTTACACGGAGGAACAGTTTAACATACAGACCAGCTAAGTGTGTTTTGAGAGACCATCATCAACACTAATCTATAGGGTTCCCAACATGAACTAGAACCTGAGATATCAGAAGAAGAAATGACCAGCAGGAGGAGATGGATACAGGACAATCATCCTCCTGGACAGATTGTTGGGAACCCAAGTGATAGAGTAAGAACCAGAAGAATGCATGGAGAGAGTGCATTTCTCAGTTGCTATCTATCACGTGTTGAACCCTCTGACATTTATGAAGCACTCAAAGATGCAGACTGGGTCATTGCTATGCAAGAAGAACTCAATGAGTTTAAAAGAAACCAAGTCTGGTATATGGTAGACAAACCAAATCATCAGGGAATAATAGGTGTCAAATGGGTATTCAAGAATAAACGAGATGAAAACGGAGAAGTAGTCAGAAAAAAAGCTAGACTTGTTGCAAAGGGATACAGTCAACAGGAAGGTATCGACTTTGACGAGACTTTTGCACCAGTTGCCAGATTGGAAGCAATCAGATTATTTCTCGCATATGCAGCATACAAGAGATTCAAAGTGTACCAGATGGATGTTAAAAGTGCATTCCTAAATGGTATACTTGAAGAAGAAGTATATGTTGAACAACCACCTGGTTTTGAAGAAGGAAATCCTGACCAGAAAGTATATAGATTAGCTAAAGCTGCCTATGGATTAAAACAGGCACCAAGAGCGTGGTATGAGACGTTATCAACCTTTCTGCTGGAATCAGGTTTCAAGAGAGGTTCTGTTGACAAAACACTGTTTGTCATTAAAGTCAAAGAACATATCCTTTTGGTACAGATATATGTAGACGACATAATTTTTGGATCTCAATCTTCCCATCTATGTGATAAATTTGCTGAACTAATGAAGAACAAATATCAAATGTCCATGATGGGCGAGATGAATTTCTTCTTAGGCTTGCAGGTAAAACAGCTACCAGATGGTAACTTTGTAAATCAAGCAAAGTACATTAACGATCTGGTCAACAAGTTTGGAGTTAAAGACAGCAAGCCAGCCAAGATTCCAATACAGACAAATGGAAAGATAGACCCAGATCCAGAAGGCAAACCAGCACCTATAACAAAATACAGAGGCATAATTGGCTCACTATTATACCTCACTGCAAGTCGACCAGATATCACGTTTGCAGTAGGAGTGTGTGCCAGATATCAAGCCAATCCCAAAGAATCACATATGGAAGCTGTCAAAAAGATACTTAGATATCTTAAAGGAACAGCTCATGTTGGTCTCTGGTATCCGCATGACGACAACTTTGAACTAACAGGCTATTTTGACTCAGATTATGCAGGATGCAAACTGGACAAAAAGTCTACCTCTGGCACATGTCAGTTTCTAGGAAACAAGTTGATATCTTGGTTTTCAAAGAAACAGACATCTGTTGCCACATCAACAACAGAAGTAGAATATATGGCTGCTGGAAGCTGTTGTGCACAAATCTTATGGTTGAAACAGCAACTAAAGGATTACGAGATTGAAGTAAAAGAGATACCAATATTCTGTGACAGTTCAAGTGCAATAGCTATAACACAGAATCCGGTACTTCATACAAGGTGCAAACATGTTGATGTGAGACATCATTTTATTAGAGATCATGTGGAGAGAAAGCACATCCAGATCGAGAAGATTCATACAGATATCCAACGTGCTGACATCTTGACTAAAGCTCTGCCAGAAGAAAGATTTAAGATGCTGTGTGGAAAGCTTGGAGTACTAAGTCTGGATGACAGAAGGTTAGCAGAATGCTAATAGCAGAAGGTTAGCAGAATGCTAATAGCAGAAGGTTAACAGAATGATAACAACATAAGGCCACCAAAATGTGAAATTCACCAGAACGTTGACAACAGAATGCTGTCAAGAATTACAGAATGTCAAGAAGAGAATAATAATTTCATGTGTAATAATTTACTCAAATAAGAGTATCACGTGGAAATTATTTCTTAATTACTAAGTCAAGGGGGAACTTTTTGAGGAAATTGAAGTGACCGAGATAAAAGACGTCACTTCCCATAATCAATCTACGAGATTGCAGTCTGAAAAGTTATTTCTTTTCCTAGATTTTCTAAATCTTCTATTTTTGTGATGATTAGCACAACTTTGGGAACTGGGATCGAGAAAATCCCTGCAAGAAATAGAAAAAGGGAAGTTGCAGAAAAGTAAGAGATACGCACACGCTCACCTACAAACCCTAGGATCTAGAGCGTATATCTCACGCAAGGAAAGGCGGCAAAACAAAGAATGAAGCGGGAAATCTAATAAGGGAGATATTCATCCAACCCTTCATTTTCTATGCTATATATATGCGATATACATCTCAGAACTGTTCACCTTCACTTTCTTTGCACTGAGCACTACTTTCATTAAGCACTTAAGATTTTCTTAACTTGATTTCTCTGCAAAAATCTTCCCAAAACGTCTTACGTTTGATCATGGCACCCCAAACCTCTCTATTTCTTCAACATGTGTCCGAGGTTCAGAAGTTTATTTCACCTGAACCATATGCTGTGTTTGAATCTCACGGATTTCGAAAACTTGAAGAAATTTTTGCCATAGTTACACGCTGCAAAGGTTTTCAGTTTATTATATCTTCATTATATCTACATCTTGCTACATGTATTGCTTTACGTGACCTATGAATTGTTAAATATGCCTTATCTCTCTAATTTACCGTTCTTGAGAGGATATTCATATTTATTCATATAAACTGATGGTTATATATATATATCTGTTTTGTATGCTCTTATGAAATTAGGTTTCTGCAACATTGTCACTTCGCATCCGAATATGTTTTTGGCAAAACAAGTCGCCACATTTTATCTAACATGGCAGAATAACAAGCATGGATTTGAGGCAAATGTGCTGATGCCGATTGGTGACAGGACAAGCAAAACACCATACAACGTGATTGAAATGATCAACCAGGCATATAGGTTGAAGGACGAAGGTCTAACCTTGGAAGATATCACTCCTGCGCAACTGCAAGAAGCAGTGGAAATAGTGATGGTGATACCGATCAAATATACTGGAAGAATGTTTCAACGATCTCTACTTCAACCAGGGTTCAAGTTATTACTTGAACTGATTCAAAGAATATTCCTGAACCATAGTGGATCGTATGATCAGGTCACTCCTGAGAAATTTCGAATTCTCACGGCCGTTGTCCTCAATCTTCGAGTCAACTGGAGCAGAATATTGTTTGAACTGATGGCTAAGGAAGCAAAATTGGTCACATATACCAAGGACAGAGGCAGAGGAACTTCAGTGGAAGTTAGAAGGAATCTACGTCACTCCACCAAGATCAGTCTAATGGTGGAACGATTCTTTAAGTAGAAAGTTTGGGATGATGCTGTGGAATTCAACACCAATCTCTCCATACCCAAAGATCAACATCAGCTTGAGATGTCTTTGGGACTCGCACCACAATTTTTCAACAAAATACCTGATGAGGTGCATCGTGTAGCAGCACTGGAAGTGGGTAGTTCTAACCCTACATGGATACCACCTACTAAAGGTGTTGAGAAGAAGAAAGAGAAAGTTTCCAAGGAGAGAGTGGTAAAAGAAAAGACAGCACGTAAACGAGCAAGTTCTGTTGAGACAGAAACGTCTGCATCTCAATCTAAATAGAAGAAACGCAGACTGCGAAAAGTTCAAGAGTCTCCACCACCACCAGAAGATGCTGCAGAACAATCAGAACCAACAGAACAAGAAAAGGAGGTCACACAGGCAGCAACAGAGCAACCAGCAGATGATGTGGAACCAGAAACAAGCCATATTCCACATCAAGAGAAAGATTTTTCTCCTGCTAGAACAGCTACACCCTCACCACATCGAATGGAGAAAATAAGTGAGGATGAGGAGGAAGAGGAAGGAGAATCAACAGATGAGGAGGCAGAAAGGAAACATCAGGCAGAGAGTGTTATCAACCTGCTAGAGAATGAGGCAGAACATTCTGTACTTCAAGAGTTTCCTAGCATTAACTTGCTTCCAGAGAGCTTGGGAGTAGCAAGACGCGCAAAATTTTACTTGCTAGTCAAGGACAGCGAGTATTATATTTTTGATGCACTACTTCAAATCAAATCAATCGAAGACTTAAAGAAAGAAGAGGCAACCCTTCTCAGTCTGCTTCAAGTCTCCACTGTTCAAGAAGTGAGAGCAGAATACCATCAACTAATTTCTGGGTTGATGCAACATGAGGCAGAAAAATTGAACATCACTCTGCAGACAACACATCCTGAAGCCCAGATGGAAGAAGCAGCACCTACAGAACAACCATCACAACCAGAACAGGGAGAAACTTCATCCAAGAAGCCTGCCAAGAAAACACCAATCATCGACCTTGACTCAGGTGATGATGAACCAGTAGGCCAGAACATTGGTGGAGAGCCCAACAATGAAATCTACACACAAGGAGCTGCACAAAAGCTGAAGAAACATATCAACTTCTACACCATGGAAGAAATCTTGGAAAGAGAACCCAAAACTTTCAACAACTACCAGTTGGACAACCTGATCACCCTTCGGGTTGAAGATCAGATGACTGATATCTGTAACTCACTTCAAGAGAAGGCCACACAGATACTCACTGATTTCAACCAACACCAGAAAGACTACGTCAATGACTTGGATGACGATATACGAAGAAAGCTCAGAACTGTCAGGAAGGAGCTTGACAAAAAGATTGACGATGATAGATTGGCCAATGAAGCGGGTCAAGCCAAGATCAATCTTCGCCTGACTGGAATAGAAGAAAAATCTGAAAAGGCCACTAGCTTGATAGCTGATCTTCTGGCAAAACAACAAGAAACAATAGCTGCTGCTGTAGAACAGAAAGGAAGTCAACTTGCTGCCCAGTTGAAGGAAGACACTGACTTATCCATCCACGCCCAATTTGCTCTTTTTGAAAAAGAAAAATTTGTGGAACTTATGCAGCAACATCAAGTTGACGTCTTAAATGCACTCCTTTATCCGAACCCAGAAGAATTTGAAGTTCAGAGCAACCGCATTACTGCTGTGGAAGAGCTGCAAGAAACCTATGACAAGACTCTGTCCACCATGAACAGCAGGCTCGAGCAGAAACTTCATGCCACTGACCAAACAGTTAATCTATTGCTCGGGTACAAGGCTGACGCTGAAGACAAAATGGAGAAGATAACAGAAGAAATTGCCTCTCTGCGTACACTTATCACTACCCTCTTTGATGATGTCAAAAAGGGGGAAATCACAGAAAGCAAAGGCAAAGGAGGCAAGAGTATAGCAACAACAGAAAAGGAACCAGAACAAGTGAGTGCTGAAGCAGAAACACCTGTGTTTCCAATGGAGAAACCTAAGGAAAGACCTACCACTCCCCCAAGGCCAGATCCTACACTTTTTGCTCAAACAGAACAGATGCCTACTATTCATCAGACTCCCACAGACAGAGGCAAGAAGCCAATTGATGAGGGAGATCAAATTGCTGAACTGTTGCTGTTCGGTGTAAGCATGGATCAAGCATGTGATCCAGTGTTCAGAGCGCAGTTCTACAAAGAACAGACAGAAAGGGAGAGGAAGCTAGCTGCTCAGGAGGCCAAAGAAAAATCTTTTCAAACTCCTTTCTCCTCGCCTTCATCTACAGAACGCTCACAGCAACAGTCATCACAATCAACCACCCAGTCCAAGAAGAAGAAAAAGAAATCATTCTCTTGGAATCTTTCCCTGTAGAAGAAGACACCAAATGACGCATGGGTTCCAGAGAATGATCAAAATGATTGGGAAAAGGTCAAGCAAGGCTTCATCTTGAACTGATATTTTTTGAAGGAACCTACTTACTCAGAATCAATTCCAGATGAGGACTTCAACAGATATCTGGACAACTTCAGCGACCAGGGGCTAGTACAGAGGATTAGAACTGCAGCTTCTGATGCCAAGATACAGATCAAAGCCCCGGAGAAGGAATACATGGTCTGCCCAACAATACCAGGCAGTAATATTCCTGACAAGACTTACATTTTAAATTACATCAATCAACTGGCCAAGATCAAGGGATATAAGATCGACAATCACGATCCCAATTACGCCAGGGTGAGAGATGGAATTTATGAGAGCATTCAGTTAGTCTCTGACGCACAGAGAGAGAAGATGAAGAAGGGCGGTGCAGCCAGATGGTTTTCTTAGACAGATCCTTATTCTTATATTCTGTTTTTGCTATCTGTTATTTCTGTTGTCCACATGTACTTATCAACTCAGATATCTATTGATGTGGAGTTTTCTAAAGACAAAATCTTATTGTCCAGAATCTTTACTGTTATTTATTGTTATTTAACCTAAATAACAATTGGCTAATCTATCCAGAACATGATACATGTTAATGTGGTTTCGCTAATTAAGTGTGGTTTTGACATCATCAAAAAGGGGGAAATTGTTGGGAACCCCACAGATAATTTAAGTTTTGATGATGTTATCTTAAAAACAAACTTGATATCATTCATGTTCTGTATTATTTCTATTTTGTCTCCTTGT
>JAPKLX010003956.1:0-10470 GCA_026898415.1 Leonotis leonurus
CAACCACCTCGATTCAAGTCTGTCTTGTCGAGAGAAAGGAGATCACCCTGCTAGCTAGTAGTTTTCTAGTGGTAACGTAGAGGTAATCTGTTGTAAAGGGACACGACCCTTATTTCGTGCATAAGTATCTCTCTAGTTGTGATTGATACTTGTGACTCGTTCTCCACGAGTATAAAGAAGCAGAGTATCCTAGTAGTGGATAATCTGGTCTAATTTTGACCAGATCGTGGACGTAGGGATTTCCCGAACCACGTTAAACAACTGTGTGCTTTATATTCCTGCATTCTTTAATCTTTAGTTGTTTATTATTCTAACTCTCTGCACTATCATCCATCTGCATCTCAATCAATCTTCTTAACATTCTGGATAATTACTAAGGTTTTCTAAACAAGAGCAATCACTAATCCACCATTATTCCGCACTCACTCAACACTGAGAAAATAATAAGATCACTCTTGTTATTAGCTGAGTGTTCTCACTAAGAGAGTAATCTGTTTGGACCAAGACAGCTATCGATCTGCATATCGATCTGTCAAGTTATCTACGAGCAATTTCTTCCACAGAATAGCTTGAACTCTCATATAACTTGTCAAGTAAACTGAAAAGTTTGTATTTGGTGTATTCCCCCCCCCCCATACACCAAACCTTGCTCTTTCGGGACCAACAAGTGGTATCAGAGCCGTGGTTCAACTGACTATTGTTTTGTTTCACAGGGTTAATACCTGTGTGGTCAACTTGAATAGATCTTAGAAAACCTTTTCATTCACTAGCATATTATCTGTTATGGAGTCATCTGTTGTCAGGGCTTGCGAACAATTCTCTATCCAAGGATATAGAGAATGGAGCTTCAGAATCAAGATGTGTCTTAAAGCACATCACTGCTTGATGTGGAAAGTAATTGAAGAAGGACCACTGGCAATTACAGAAGAATCAACGCGTATCATTGATACAGGAGTGGTCAAAGAATCCGTATTAAAGGATCCCAGAAAATACACCTCTGAAGAAAGGAGAGAAGCAAATCTTGATGATTTCGCCAAAGGAATTATTTCCAGCACGGTCAAAGGCGTACATCTGGCTAAAATCCAAGATCTGGATACTGCCAAAGAGATGTGGGAAGCCTTAAGAGACCTAGCCCTAGGATCTAAAGTAATGATTGAGAACAAACTGTCTCTTGCCTGCAACAAATATGATGAATTCAAAATGAAACCAGGCGAGACAATAGAACAGATGAAGATGAGATTCACTGGAATTCTCCTAGAGATATCTGCGTTTAAAAAGAACAAATATACTCAAAGGGAGAAGAACATGAAAGTTCTTAGAGCTCTTCCACCGAGTTGGGAGATCTATGCTGCAATGCAACCTCTAAGAGAAGATTTCAATGAACTGTCCACTGAAGCATTATTTGATCACCTCGAAGGTCATGAGTGTGACATTCAAAGAATACAAGGACCAGATCATCTGTCCAAAAAGGCAGAAAGCAGCTCAAAGAAGGACAAAGAGGTAGCCTTCAAAGCGAAGAGCAATCCAGATGATCCTTCTGAGTCTGCTACTCCAGATGAAGAGAAAGGCTATGACAAACTCTTAAAAGAGTTGGCCATGATCGCCAAACGAATGGACAAGATGGAAACCAGATCGAAGAAATACAGACGCTTCTACAAAGATAACAAGAGAAACTTCAACAAGAAGTATGACAATGATCGATCTGATGACAAGAATGAGTCTAAGAAGCAGACTGCTAAAATAACAAAGACTTCTAGCTCTACAGACTACACCTGCTTTGAATGTGGCAGAACAGGTCACCTCAAAACAGATTGTCCTGATCTGTCCAGAAGCCAAAGAGAAGAACTAAGAGCTAAAAGCGACCGAAAGCTTAAATATGAACGCAAAGCCATGATAGCTGAACAGAGCTCAAGCAGCTCGAGTCACTTCTCAGATAGCTCATCAGAAAATGATGAAGCTTTCATAGCTGACGACGAAGAAAGCTGGAATGAATGCTATGTGGGATTGGACAACGGTCTAGATGAAGTTGAGGTGAACTCTTGCTACTCAAATTCCTCAGATAATAATAATAATCTTGAACAGGAAAGTGAAGATCAAGCAGAATACTCATAGGATGAAGTAGATGAGATGTTCAAAAGTTACTCAAGTATCAAGAGGCTGTTCAAAGAAGTTGTTGAAGAGAATGACAGGTTAAAGAAAGTTGAGCAGACTCTAAGCAAGGCAAACACACAATTCGTTGCTAAAATAAACGATCTGGAAGAACAGATTAAGAATAAAGACAGTGAGATCCATTCACTTAACTCAAAAGTTAAGGATCTGGTTTTAAGAAACAATGTTGCTGAGGAAAAGATCAAGAAAGGAAAAGAAATGATTTACAAGAGTGATGAGCGTGCCAAGTTGCTAATCAATCTGCAACAAAAGGGCACATCTGGATTAGGATATCCAGGCCACTCAGAAAAGTCCTCTGGAACAGTAAACTTTGTACCAGAAAGGAAGCAAATACCAGATCAAGTGAAGAACTTGAAAAACAAGAAAGATTATCCTCAAAAGATGATAATAAAAGATGCAAAGAACAGGCAGTATCATCATACAAAGGAACAACCAGAAACAGATCACCTTCAAAAACCATATGTCAACAGGACAAATATTGTCAACAGGACAGTACCTACTAAGAAAGGATTGAGGAAAGATGGAGTAGAGAAATATCATCCATCTGAAATTCGCTCTGTATCTAAAGTTGATAATGAAGGGAACATCATTACCTGCTATATTTCTGTTCCTAACCCTAGAATGTTCTGGATTCGAAAAGGAATATTTGCTAATAATCAAGCACCCAAACGTTGAAAGGGTAGCTAAGTTTAATTAATTGCAGGATCAAAGAACTATAAGAAGGAGTAAAGTTGCAAGAGGAACAATCTGGATAATCGATAGTGGTTGTTCAAAACACATGACATGTGACAAGAACCTACTATCAGATTACGTAGAAAAACCAGGACCCCAGGTCACCTTTGGATGTAATTCAAAAGGTAATACCAGAGGGTATGGAAACATCAAAGTTGGCAAGACTACTATCACGAATGTATCATACGTTGAGGGTCTTAGTCACAACCTGTTTTCTGTAAGTCAGTTTTGTGCTAATGGTAATCAGATTGTTTTTGATACTAACAACTATCTGGTGAAGAATAAGGAAGGAGATGAGATACTCCTTACCGGTAAGTTGCAGGATAGACTATACATTGTCCAGTGGACAAACCAGATCGAGACCTGCTTAGTCACCAAGACTGTATCAGAAACCAGCTGGCTATGGCATAAGAGATTAAACCACTTAAACTTTAAATCAATCAACAGGATTGCCAAAGAAAAGTTAGTGGAAGGACTACCAGATCAAGTATATGATAAAGATCATATATGTGATGCTTGTCAAGCTGGAAAACAAACCAGATCATCCTTCACAAGCAAAACAGCTCACTCAACATCAAGGATACTAGAGCTGTTACATCTTGATCTGTTTGGACCAGTCAAACCTCTAAGCATAAATGGAAGAAAGTACACTCTAGTAATCATAGATGATTACTCAAGATTCACTTGGGTCATCTTTCTGTTAAAGAAGAAAGAAACCCTAGACAAGCTCCCTGACTTCCTGCACAAGATCACAAAACAGAAAGAGATGAGTATAACCTCTATCAGAACAGATCGAGGGACAGAATTTCTAAATCAAAAGATAGAAGCATACTGCAACAAGATGGGGATAACTCATCAAACATCTGCTGCTCGAACTCCTCAACAGAATGGAGTTGTTGAGAGGAGAAACATATCACTCAAGGAAGCAGCACGTACAATGCTAAATGCTACAAATCTACCCAAGAAATTCTGGGCAGAAGCAATCTACACAGCCTGTTATACTCAAAACAGATCATCCATCACACTCAGACATGGAAAGACACCATACGAGATTTGGAACAACAGAAAGCCTAAGATTTATTATTTTAGAACTTTTGGTTGTTTGTGTTACATACACAATAATGGGAAATCAAAATTGAAAACTTTTGATAGTAAAACTGACCCTGGAATATTTTTAGGATATTATGATGTTAGTAAAGCTTATCGAGTTTACAATAAGAACTCTCATATTGTGGAGGTAACACCTCATGTTGTTTTTGATGAGTCTATTGTTGAGTACAGGTCACTAGATGAAAAGAAGACAGAAAACCAGGTGACTACCAGAAGGATGAATGAACTACTACTTGAAGATATTCTTATCTGGAACTCAAAGAGTGAGGATGAAGAAATTATCACTCCACCAGTAGCTGAAGAGATCTTACAGCAAGGGGGAATATCACAACCTAATCTGGATGAGAATAGATTGCCAACAGAAAGCAATGAAACAGTCATTGCAGGGAATGAGCAAACTGGAAATCAAGATCCAGAAGCAGAACTAGATGAGAATCCATTTCAAGCCTCATCAATAGCACACCCTGAATTTGAAGAACCAACAGATCAACCTGATCCTGAGATATCTGATGAAGAGATGACCAGGAGAAGGAGATGGACACAAGATCATCCACCAGAACAGATCGTTGGGAACCCATCAGATCGTGTGAAAACCAGAAGAATGCATGGAGAAAGTGCATTGTTGAGCTGTTACCTCTCTTGCATGGAACCATCTGATGCTTATGAAGCACTTCAAGATGCAGACTGGATAACAGCAATGCAAGAAGAACTCAATGAGTTCAAAAGAAATGAAGTCTGGTATCTCGTGGACAGACCCAAACACCGAGGCGTGATTGGTGTAAAATGGGTGTTCAAAAATAAACGAGATGAAAATGGTGAAGTAGTCAGGAACAAGGCCAGATTGGTAGCTAAAGGCTATAATCAACAAGAAGGCATTGATTTTGATGAAACTTTCGCACCAGTAGCCAGATTAGAAGCTATAAGGCTATTTCTAGCATATGCTGCCCACAAACGATTCAAGGTATACCAGATGGATGTCAAAAATGCTTTTCTCAATGGTATCCTTGAAGAAGAAGTATATATGGAACAACCACCTGGATTTGAAGAAGCAGATCCAGATCAGAAAGTATACAGACTGGGTAAGGCAGTCTATGGTCTAAAACAAGTCCCAAGAGCTTGGTATCAGACCTTATCAACCTTCCTACTAGAATCTGGATTCAGAAGAGGATCTGTTGAAAAAACTTTGTTTATTATCAAAGTCAAAGAAAATATTCTCTTAGTCCAGATCTATGTAGATGATATTATTTTTGGATCTCAATCTACCTATCTGTGTGACAAATTTGCAGAACTTATGAAAAATAAGTACCAAATGTCCATGATGGGAGAGATGAGTTTCTTTCTAGGTTTGAAGGTCAAGCAGCTACCAGACGGTATCTCTATTAATCAGACGAAATACATCAACGATCTGCTGACCAAGTTTGGATTAAAAGACAGTAATCCAGTGAAAATCCGAATGCAGACCAATGGGAAAATCGATCCAGATCCAGAGGGAAAACCAGCAAACATCACACAATACAGAGGGATCATAAGATCATTACTCTATCTAACTGCCAGTCGACCTGACATCACTTTTGCAGTAGGTGTATGTGCAAGATATCAAGCAAATCCCAAAGAGTCTCACATGGAAGCTGCTAAAAAGGTACTAAGATATCTTAAGGGCACAACCCATGTAGGTTTATGGTATCCATGTGAAGACAATTTTGAGCTAACTGGATATACTGACTCAGATTATGCTGGATGTAAACTGGACAGAAAGTCAACCTCTGGTACATGTATATAGATTAATAAGGCGTTTCATGTATCACTCACACTTATATTTCTCGAAACACTTAGCAAAATTTCCTCCTTTCAAAATTCTCTCCTCCTTCGTAAATCACTCTGTTTTCTAGCAAAAATGGCTCCCAAATCATCTGTCTTTCTCGAGCAAGCAAACTTTCTGAAACCATACTCGCACCAAGACCTCTTCGCAGCTCTTGATACCTTCGGGTTTCACAAGCTAGAAAAGGCATTTGACCTTGTTCGCAAATGCAAAGGTTTACCATTTTATGTTCTTGTTTCGAATTGTTCTATGCTCTTTTCAAATCATGCGTTTGAACTGTTTTCTGTTCTCATCTGCATATACGTATAGTTATAGTTATGGTTTTTGTGATATAAACTGCTAGACTACATAAACTGTTTTGGGTACTTATACTTCACTAATGGAAGGATAGTGCTCACATATGCTCTATTGTGTCTCTTGTAGGTTTTCACAATATTATCACATCACATCCAGTTCATTTCCTACCCAAGGATGTTGCTGCCTTCTACCTCTCATGGCAGGGAGAGAGGGGTGGAGATGAGGCAACCATCAGGGTTAGTAAAGGAAATATTGTCAGCAACACCCCTAACAACGTCATCAATATCATCAACGATGCTTATAAGCTGAAGGATGAAGGTGCAGACCTTGGGGAAATCACTGCAGCACAACTCCAAGAGGCAGTGGAGATGGTCATGATCATACCAATCCAATATACGAACCGGATGTTCACAAGAGCTCTTCTCGCTCCAGAATTCAGAATTCTATTTGAATTCGTGCAGCGAATCTTTCTCAATCACAACGGCTCATATGACCAGGTCACTCCTGAAAAGTTCAGGATCCTAACAGCCGTGGTACTCAACCTGCCAGTGAACTGGAGCAGGATCTTGTTTGATCTCTTGGCAAAGGAGGCCAAGATGATCCTGTTTGTGAAAGGAGGATCCCTTGGGATTGAAGTGAAGCGCAGCAGCTTGAGACACTCAACGAAAATAAGCTTCATGCTGGAAACATTCTTCCCTCACCACCAGTGGGATACTGCTGTTGAATTCAACACCAGACAGCACTTCCCCAAGGACCAGCATCAGATAGAAATGTCAATGGGCATTTCAGCAAATCTGATTGCCAGGGTTAAAGACTCAGTAGTCTTCAATGCACTGATGGAGATGGGAAATTCGAATCCTATCTGGATTCCTCCATCTATTCCAGCAGATCGACCCACCAAATCCAAAATCACAAAGGAGAAACCAATCGAGAAGACACCCACCAAGAGGACCACCAGAAGATCTAGCTCGATTGACACAGATATCTCTACAGCAGCCCAGCCACCTAAAACCAAGCGCAGACGACTTCAGAAGCTTACAGACGAAGTCCAGGCTGAGGCACCTGATGCAGCTGAAACCATTCTCCCTCAACAGGAGGTTGAGGAAGAAGAAATTCAGTTGGGTGGTCCACCAGAGGATGTGGCCCCCATTTCATCTATGCATCCAGATCAGTCCAAGGACTTCTCCCCAGCACACTCCACCAGTCCATCGTCTGCAGAACCACTTGAGCAGATCGATGAGGTTTCAGAAGGAGAGGATGCATCATCTGGTGAAGATGAAGAAAAGCACAAGGCTAACACAGTTGTAAAACTACTTGAAGCAGAAGCAGATCGTGCTGTTCTCAAACGATTTCCAGGCATCCAGCTCACTCCTGAGAGCTATGATGCAGCAAAGAGAGTTCAACTCCTGCTTCTCATCAAGGATAAGGAGTTCTATGTACTAGATGCTCTGCTCAAGGTTAAATCCATTGATGCGCTGAAAGCAGAAGAAGCCATCTTCCTAAACACCTTCGGAGTTTCATCCATCACAGAACTACGAGAATCTTTTCCCCAAGACATACTTGCCATATCCCAGCACGAAGCCATCAAGTTAAAGATCGATCTGAGATCTTTGTATGAGAAGGCTGGGATGCTGCAATTCTTTGACAGTATAACTTCTGATCACGACGATGAAGAGGTTGCTGGAGCAGCTCAGGCTGATGCTCACCAACAGGGTGCAGCGGTAACAGAACCAGATCAGCTCATGGATGAGGTTGAAGAGCCCACTCCACAGACTGAGGGGGAACCTACAACAACTGATCAATCTCAAGCAGAGGATGAGCCTGTAGGTCAGAATGTTGGAGGCGAGCCTACCAATGACATCTACACACCTGCTGCTGCAGATGAACTCGGCGTATATGTGCCAACATTCACCCTGGAAGACATACTGATGGACCAACATCAATCTCTGTCCCATACGCAAATCAGAGACCTTATCTCCATGAAAGTGAACCAATACATGTATGGAACACTCTCTCAAGTACAAGATGAAGCTACTCGCATCCTCACAAAGTTCAACGATCACTTGAAGACTCACGTCGATCAAGTTGACTCTGACCTGAGGAGAATATGCCGGCTGAAGATTGATGAGATTAGCAAGAAACTAGACGATGATCGAGCTACTGCCGAAGAACGGAAGGCACAGATCGATCAAAGTCTGTTTACAACTGAACTGAAAGTGAAAGAAATGTACAAGATTATCACTGCTTTTGCTGAAAAGGAGAAGGACATGGTGCATGCCATAGTGCAGAACCAGACAGATGGAATAGCAGCTGATGTTCTAAAAGAAGCCATCTCACACACCAAGGCCATGTTCAGACAGTTCGAACAGGATGGGAAGAACTTTGTTGAGAGAAATTTAAGCGAACTGCGCTACCCTACGAAAACAATGATCGAAAAATATTTTAACGACAGTCTGATCATCCAAAAAGATGTCGAGACCCACACAGCTGATCTGGCCAACATTACAACCACATTTCAAAAGCAGATCGACGACGCTAATCTCAATATCACATCTCTGCTTACACAAAAAGTGGAGACAGATAAAGAGATCAAATCAATGAAAGAGGAGGTTACTTCCCTACGGGCATTCATCAATATGTTGGTTGATGATGTCGAAAAGGGGGAAGGCTTAGGGAAAGGAAAGAAGCCATCTGCTGCTGCCACAAAAGGGAAAGGAAAGGAGATAGCTCAACCGGAGCAGCAGATCCCAGCACAAACAGCCAGCCCACTATCTGCACCAACATCTACTCAAATCAAAAAGACCACATCTTCAAGCAGATCGAGCCAACCTCAACCATCGAAGAAAAAGAAACGCTCTGGATTCAGTTGGGCATCATCTACTCCTACCAGAACATCAAAATCAAAAGAAGGAGAGACCAACTGGGTCCCAAAGAATTTAAGAGAATGATGGGAAGGGTTGAAAGATGGATTCATCATGTGCAGATATTTTCTCAAGGAGCCTGCATACAGCGATGGAACAACCAACGAGGCCTTTAATCTCTACCTTGACATGAATGATGCCAGAGATCTGGTTGAAGGAATAAGAGAAGCAGCGGCAAAGGAAAAAATCCAGATCACTGCCCCAGAAAGAGAATTCAAAACATGCCCAACTATTCCAGGGACCGACTTGCCCGACAAGACCTTTCTGCTCACCTATATAAACCAGCTTGTGGAGAACAGAGGGTACAAAGTTGACGCAGAAGACCCTGACTACATAAGAATTAGAGAGGGTGTTTATGAATGTGTGCAGCTGATCTCGGATGAGACAAGAGCTAAGATGAAAACACAGCAAGAAGAGAGAAGAAAGAGCAGATAGCTATATGATTCCCATATCTTTATGATCTGCATTTCTTGCCTTTTGTCACATCAATCTATAAACCTTATTGTCTCTTATCTATTGAAGTGTCCTTTTGAGTTTCTGATGACAACACTCTATTGTCCAGAACACATATGAAATATCCTAAATGTTATAAACTTAATAATGAACAAACATCAATCTGGCTATCAGACCAGATCGCTTATTATGTGGTGATAGGATATTATTGTAAAGTGTAGTTTCGACATCATCAAAAAGGGGGAAATTGTTGGGAACCCTAAATTTAGTTTTGATGATGGTCCTTCGAAACACACTTAGTTGTTTTATAGCTTAAACTGTTCGAAATGTAAAAAAGATCACTATATATATAAAGTGTATCCGATTATGGAACAGATTAGGAGATGACTTAATATATAAGGGATATATTCCTATAGAAGTCAATCTCAACTTAGAATAGGATGAAAGTGAAAGATTTTACGCCAAAGAGGAATCGATCTGCTGTAACAGACAGTGACCAGATTGATGCCTGCAGCGAGGAACCAGAACGATTGAGTAATCAATCCATCAGCTGACATCATCCTACACATCATATGCTCTTGCCACGTCAAGATCAAGTCCATCCTACTGGGATTGGAAAGAAGATCTTCGGTTAACACATAGAAGGAAAGAGACCGTTAGCAAATCTGCTTTCCATAAATCAAAGATTGAGTCAACCTTTCCTATATGGCAAGAACAAATATGATGGAAACCATTGATTGGCAATATACCATCTATCTCACGCCAATCAACAACGGCTAGAATTTTATATTCAATGCCTATATAGTTGAAGTTAGAGATCTGGAGAATATAGAGAATACACGCAAGCTATACTGTTGATATACTTTCAAGCAATCTGCCATCCAGACTTAGAGCTTCAACATCTTGTGATTCTACATCACACCAACCACCTCGATTCAAGTCTGTCTTGTCGAGAGAAAGGAGATCACC
>JAPKLX010002156.1:0-15005 GCA_026898415.1 Leonotis leonurus
TGAAGTTTTTCGTAATGTCCTTATTTAAAGAATGGGGGCGTTACAGTCTTTGAGTTGTTGTTTTAACCATAATATTTGTGCACAACAGCTCCCTTCCGCCATATATTCAGCTTCTGTGGTTGATGTGGCAACAGATGTCTGCTTCTTTGAGAACCCAGAGATTAGTTTATTTCCTAAGAACTGACATGTACCAGATGTTGACTTTTTGTCCAGCTTACATCCAGCATAATCTGAATCTGTGTATCCAGTTAGTTCAAAGTTGTCTTCACATGGATACCATAATCCAATGTGAGTTGTTCCTTTAAGATATCTTAATATCTTCTTAGTTGCTTCCATGTGAGATTCTTTGGGGTTTGCTTGATATCTCGCACATACTCCTACTGCAAATGTGATGTCAGGTCGACTGGAAGTTAGGTAGAGTAATGACCCTATGATCCCTCTGTATTGAGTGATATTTGCTGGTTTTCCCTCTGGGTGAGGATCAATTTTCCCGTTGGTCTGTATTGGGATTTTAACTGGTTTACTGTCTTTGATCCCAAATTTTGTCAGCAGATCATAAATGTACTTTGCTTGATTGATGAGGATGCCATGTGGTAACTGCTTGACCTGCAAACCTAGAAAGAAACTCATTTCGCCCATCATGGACATTTGGTACTTATTCTTCATAAATTCTTTAAATTTATCACACAAGTAAGTAGATTGGGATCCAAATATGATATCATCTACATAGATCTATACTAAAAGGATATTCTCTTTAACTTTGATGATGAACAAAGTCTTTTCAACAGATCCTCTTCTGAATCCAGATTCTAGTAGAAATGTAGACAGTGTCTCATACCAAGCTCTAGGGGTTTGTTTTAGACCATAGATTGCTTTTGTCAGTCTGTATACTTTCTGATTTGGATCTGCTTCTTCAAATCCAGGTGGTTGTTCCACATAGACTTCCTCTTAGGGGTGTGCACGGGTCAACCGACCGACCGACCCGACCAAATCCGAACGACCCGACTAACCGACCAACCGGTTAAAAAGTGGCCGAACCGGCCGAAAATAATGCCTCAACCGACCGAAAACCGATCCGACTATCTTTGGTCGGTTTTCGGCCGAAAACCGATCCGACCGAAAAAACCAATTAAAACCATCCATCTTAATCTACTATAAAGTGACAATGATTCGCAATATATCATCAGCCACTGCTGTTATCTCTATCAAATATAAGCTAAAAGCCTAAAACAATAAATAGCACAATACTTTGCTGTTATCTTTATCAAACATGAGCTAAAACTAAACAAATCATAAAACTTTCCAACAACTAAAACATTAGAGCCCAATATTTGTTCAACAGAATTCACCAACACAATCCTCAACTTGAACCAGAAATTAGCGGAAAAGTCTGAATATTTGTTCAATAAAACTTACGCTCACTAAAAAATACATATACAGTAAAAGAACGGAAGCACATGCGCCTCGTCGATTAAGCCATTAATTAGCATATCAGATTTCACAGTCAATCAATTATACCTATTTGGTGGGTTCTTCGAAATTTAGTCCCAAAAAAAATGCGTGTCGATAGAAAAGGCGATTAGGGCTTGAAGAGATAGAGGAAGTGAAAAATGGGTACCGGAGAGATCGAGGGGAACATCAAAGAGCGATGAGCATTTTTCTCAAAATCTCCAATTAGTGCTGGAAAATGTGAACTGCGTGAGGTGAGGACTGAGGAGGAACCGAGGAAGAATGAAGTAGCGGCTGATTTGTTTTCTGAAATTAGAAAATATAATTAGAAAGGTAGGGTTTAGGGATAATAATTTAAAATTTGCATAGTATAGTTCGGTCGGGTCGGCCGGGTCGGCCGAAAAATATTCAAACCGCCGTCCGACCGAATACCCGAATTTTCAATAAAATCCAAACCGAACCGGCCGATTTTCGGCCGCCACCCGACCGCTACCCGACCGATTTTCGGCCGGTTTGGTCGGTTTGGTCGGGCGGTCCGGTTTTTGCACACCCCTACTTCCTCTTCAAGGATACCATTTAGAAAGGCGCTTTTAACATCCATCTGGTATACCTTGAATCTTTTGTGTGCAGCATATGCTAAGAACAACCTTATTGCTTCTAGTCTGGCTACGGGTGCAAATGTTTTATCAAAATCAATGCCTTCTTGTTGATTATAACCTTTAACTACTAATCTGGCTTTGTTTCAGACTACTTCACCATTTTCATCTCGTTTATTTTTGAACGCCCATTTTACACCAAATACTCCTTGATGTTTGGGTCTGTCCACGAGATACCAGACCTCATTTCTTTTGAACTCATTAAGTTCTTCTTGCATTGCTGTTATCCAGTCTGCATCTTGTAGTGCTTCATGAGCATCAGATGGTTCAATGCGTGAGAGATAGCAACTCAACAAGGCACTTTCTCCATGCATTCTTCTTGTTTTCATACGATCTGATGGGTTTCCAACAATCTGTTCAGATATTTCAGGATCAGGTTGATCTGTTGGATTCTCAAATTCAATGTGAACTATTGATGTAGTTTGGAATGGATTCGCATCTGTTCTTGCTTCTGGATTTAGATTTCCAGATTTATCATCATCTTCAATGATTGTTTCATTGCTTTCAGTTGGTGATCTGTTTTCATCCAATTCATGTTGGATTGTTCCCCCTTGCTGTATACTTTCTTCAGCAATAGGTGAATTGTTAATCTCTTCATCATCTCTCTTTGAGTTCCAGATTAGAATGTCTTCTAGTAACATCTCATTCATCTTTCTTGTAGTCATATGGTTATCTGTTTGTTTCTCAACCTGTGGCCCGTACTCAATAATAGATTCATCAAAAACAATATGAGGTGTTACTTCCACAATATGAGAGTTCTTATTGTAGACTCGATATGCTTTACTGACATAAGAATATCCTAAGAAAATTCCAGGATCAGTTTTGCTATCAAAAGTCCTCAATTGAGATTTCCCATTATTATGTATGTAACACAAACAACCAAAAGTGCGAAAGTAAGAGATCTTAGGCTTTCTGTTGTTCCAGATCTCATATGGTGTCTTTCCATGTCTGAGTGTAATTGATGATCTGTTCTGAGTATAACAGGCTGTGTAGACAGCTTCTGCCCAGAACTTCTTGGGTAGATTGGTAGCATTTAGCATAGTATGAGCTGCTTCTTTAAGTGATCTATTTCTCCTCTCAACAACTCCATTCTGTTGAGGAGTTCTAGCAGCTGAAGTTTGATGAGTTATTCCCATCTTGTTGCAGTATGCTTCAATCTTCTGCTTGAGAAATTCTGTTCATCGATCTGTTCTGATAGTAGCAACACTCATCTCTTTTTGTTTGGTGATCTTGTGTAGAAAGTCAGGTAGTTTGGCTAGTGTCTCTTTCTTCTTTAACAAAAAGATGACCCAGGTGAATCTAGAGTTATCATCTATGATTACTAAGGTGTATTTTCTCCCATTTATGCTTAGTGGTTTAACTGGTCCAAACAGATCCAGATGCAAAAGCTCCAGTATTCTTGATGTTGAGTGTGTTGTTTTGCTTGTAAAGGATGATCTGGTCTGCTTCCCAGCTTGACAAGCGTCACATATATGATCTTTATCATATACTTGATCTGGCAGTCCTTCTACCAATTTTTCTTTGGCAATCCTGTTGATTGACTTGAAGTTTAGGTGACTTAATCTCTTGTGCCATAACCAGCTTATTTCTGATACAGTTTTAATGACTAAGCAGGTCTCGATCTGGTTTGTCCACTGGACAATATATAGCCTATCCTGCAATTTTTCGGTAAGTAGTATCTCATCTCCTTCCTTGTTCTTCACAAAGCAGTTGTTAGTATCAAAAACGATCTGATTACCGTTAGCACAGAACTGACTTATAGAAAACATATTGTGACTAAGACCCTCAACATACGAAACATTTGAGATGATGGTCTTACCAACTTTTATATTTCCATATCCTCTGGTGTATCCTTTTGAGTTACATCCAAAGGTGACCTATGGTCCTGGTTTTTCTATGTAATCTGATAGTAGATTCTTGTCACATGTCATGTGCTTCGAACACCCACTATCTATTATCCAGATTGCTCCTCTTGCTATGTTGTTTCATCTTGCAGTCTTCAGGTCCTGCAATTAATTACACTTAGCTACCCTTCAACGTTTGGGTGCTTGGTTATTAGCAAATGTTCCCTTTCGAATCCAGAATATTTTTGGGTTAGGAACAGAAATATAACAGGTAATGATATTCCCATCATTATCAACTTTAGATAGGGAGTGAATTTCAGATGGATGGAATCTCTCTATTCCTGTTGACATTCTTATTGGGTAATGTCCTGTTGACATTATTTTTATGATCTGTTTTTGTGTAGCGAGATGGTTGACCATTTGTTTGGTGGTATTGTCTGTATCCGGTCTCTTTTAACATCATCTTCTGGGGATGATCTCTCTTGTTCTTTAGATCTATCACTTGATCTGGTATTTGCTTCCTTTCTGGTACAAAGTTTATGGTTCCAAGAAGATTTTTCTGAGTGACCTGGATATCCTAATCCAGATGTGCCCTGTTGTTGCAGGTTGATTAACAACTTAGCACGTTCATCACTTTTGTAAATAATTTCTTTGCCTTTCTTTATCTTCTCATCTGCAACATTGTTTCTTGTAATAAGATCCTTCACCTTTGAATTTAGTGAATGGATCTCACTATCTTTTCCTTTGATCTGTTCTTCCAGATCAGCTATTTGGGCAACGAATTGTGTGTTGGCTGTGCTCAGTATCTGTTAAAATTTCTTCATCCTCTCATTCTCTCCTACAACTTCTATAAACAGTCTTTTAATGCTCGAATAGCTCTTGAACATCTCATTTACTTCTTCCCATGAGTAATCAGATTGATCTTCAACTTCCTGTTCCAGATCATTATCATTTGAGGAATTTGAATTGCAAGAATTTACCTCGACATCATCCAGACCGTTGTCTAGTCCCACATAGCATTCATCCCAGCCTTCTTCGTTATTAGCAAAGAATGCTTCATCATTCTCTGATGAGCTATCTGAAAAATGACTTGAGCTGCTTGATTCTTGTTCAGCTAGCATGGCCTTGCGCTCATATTTGAGTTTTCGATCTCTTTTTGCTCTCAGCTCTTCTCTTTGGCTTTTGGACAGATCAGGGCAATCTATTTTGAAGTTTCCTGTTCTGCCACTGCCAAAGCAGGTATAATCTGTTGAGTTAGATGATTTTGAGATTTTACCTGTCTGCTGTTTTGATTCATCCTTGTTATCAGGTCGATCATTGTCACGTTTCTTATAGAATTTGTTCTTGTTATCTTTATAGAACCGTCTGAATTTCTTCGATCTGATCTCCATCTTGTCCATGCATTTGGCTATCATTGCAAACTCTTTTAGTAGTTTGTCATATCCCTTCTCTTTATCTGGTGTAGAAGGTTCAGAGGGTTCATCAGGTTTGCTCTTTGCTTTGAAGGCTACTTCTTTGTCCTTCTTCGAGCTGCTTTCTGCCTTTTTGGACAGATGATCTGGTCCACGAATTCTTTGTATATCACATTCATGGCCCTTCAAGATGATCAAATAATGCTTCAGTAGATAGTTCATTGAAGTCTGCACGAAGATGTTGCATAGCTGCATATATCTCCCAGCTAGGTGGAAGAGCTCTGAGTACTTTCATGTTCTTCTCTCTTTGAGTATATTTGTTCTTATTGAACGCTGATATCTCAAGGAGAATTCCAGTAAATCTCATCTTCATTTGCTCAATGGTCTCGCCTGGTTTCATTTTGAATTCGTCGTATTTATTGCAGGCTAGAGACTGCTTGTTCTCAATCATGACCTCTGATCCTAGACACAAGTCTCTTAAGGCTTCCCACATCTCTTTGGCAGTATCCAGATCTTGGATTTTAGACAGATATACGCCTTTGACTGTGCTGGATATGATCCCTTTAGCAAAGTCATCCAGATTGGTTTCGCGACGTTCCTCTGAAGTGTATTTCCTTGGATGTTTAGGAACAATCTGTGTAGTTACTCCAGTTGAGTTGGTTACTGTCACTTCTTCAGTGATCTGTAGTGGACCTTCTTCAATTACTTTCCACATCATATAGTGATGGGCTTTGAGTGCAGTTTTGATTCTGAAACTCCATTCTCTATATCCTTGGATGGAGAATTCTTCACAAGCCCTAACAACAGATGACTCCATAACAGATAGTATGTACGTGAATGAAAAATAGGTTTTCCTAGATCTATTCAAGTTGACCACGCAGGTTTTATCCCTGTGAAACAGAATCAATGGTCGTTTGAACCACAACTCTAATACCACTTGTTGGTCCCGAAAGAGCAAGGTATATGGGGGGGGGGGGAATACACCAAATACAAACTTTTTCAGTTTAAATAAGAAGTTGCTCGGCAGATAACTAACCAGATTGATCAACAGATCGATACCAGATTAGTCCAAACAGATTGCTCTCTAGTGTAGACACTTAGACAATAATAAGAGTGATCTTATAACTTTCTAAGTATTGTGTGTGCGGAAATATGGTGGATTTAGTTAATGCTCTTGTTTAGAAAGCCTTAAGAATTAATCAGATCGTTAAGCAGGTTGATTGAGATGCAGATTCTATGATAGTGCAGAATGATAGAATAATAAACAACTGAAAGTAAATATGCTGAAATATAAATAACACGGATGTTTAACGTGGTTCGGGAAATCCCTACGTCCACGATCTGGTCAAAACTTGACCAGATTATCCACTACTAGGATACTCTTCTTCTTTATACTCGTGGAGAACGAGTCAAAAGTATCAATCAAGGCTAGAAGGATACTTGTGCACGAAATAAGGGTCGTGTCCCTTTACAACAGATTACCTCTACGTTACCACTAGAAAACTACTAGCTAGCAGGGTGATCTCCTTCCTCTCGATAAGACAGACTTGAATCGAGGTTGGGTTGGTGTGATTTAGAATCACAGGTAGTTTGAAGCTCTTAGTCTAGTTCACAGAATGATTGCTTGAGAGTATGTTATCAATGTAGCTCGCGTGTTTTCTCCAGATCTTGAACTTCAAATATATAGGCTTTGAATTTAAAATTCTAGCCGTTTGTTGATTGGCGTGAGATTGATTGTAGATTTTCAATCAATGATATCCATCATATCTGTTCTTGCCTTGTAGAATACGTTGAGTCAATCCTCTAAGTATGGAAAGCAGATCGCTAACGGTTACTTTCCTTCCTTGTGTCAATCGTGGATTCTCTTCCCAAACCCTGTTGGATGGGCTTCAATATTGACGTGGCAAGAGGATATGATGTGCAGGATGATGTCATCTGGTGGTTTGATGACTCTATCGATCTGGTTCTTAGCTATGAACATCGATCTGGTCCATGATCTGGTTGACAGCAGATCGATTTCTTCTTGATAAAAAATCTTGATCTTCAACCTTTACTATTATAGAAATGACTTCTATAGGAATAATTCCTTTACATGCTAAGTCATCTCTTAATCTGTTCTCTATCAGAATTCACTTTATATATATATAGTGATCTGTTTAACACGTAGAACAGTTTAACTCTAAAAAAGGACTAAGTGTGTTTCGAGAGAACATCATCAAAACCAAAATACTTAAGGGTTCCCAACAAGCTGTATTATCTCCAACCTCGTCTTGCATTGCATCTCTTTGCATTTGATTGTTCATTGATCATGACATCATTGTTGACTATATCTACTGGTGGGTTTATTTGTTTCTCTTCCACCATTCAGATTAGTCCTAGTTATAAACGAGTTACTGTCCATTTTTCAAGGACAATTCTTCTATCATGATTACACGTTCCATGTCCCCCTTTCTTCCCCGCTTCTTTTCTTTTCCCCCAGTCACGCTCTGGCGCGTGCGCCGTCCCTCGGGATCGGGGCATGACAGACTTTCTGTCCAATTTGCATCCTGCATAATCTGAATCAGAATAGCCTATTAATTCAAGGTTGTCATCACACGGATACCAGAGACCAATGTGAACTGTTCGTTTAAGATATCTAAGTATCTTTTTGACAGCTTACTTGTGTGATTCTTTGGGATTGGCCTGGTATCTGGCACATACTCCAACTGCGAATGTAATATCTGGTCGACTTGCAGTAAGATACAATAGTGAGCCAATAATGCCTCTGTATTGTGTTATATTTGCTGGTTTGCCTTCCGGATCTGGATCTATCTTCCCGTTGGTCTGTATTGGAATTTTGACTGGCTTACTGTCTTCAACTCCAAATTTAGTGACCAGATCGTTAATGTACTTTGCTTGATTTACAAAGATACCATCTGGAAACTGCTTCACCTGCAAACCTAAAAAGAAATTCATTTCGCCCATCATGGACATTTGATATTTATTTTTCATTAGATCAGCAAATTTGCCACACAGAAAAGCAGATTGTGACCCGAAAATGATATCAGAGTCTAATGTGATCTGCATAATTTGAATCAGAATAGCCTGTTAATTCAAGGTTGTCGTCACAAGGATACCAGAGTCCAATGTGAATTGTTCCTTTAAGATATCTAAGTATCTTTTTGACAGCTTCCATATGTGATTCTTTGGGATTTGCTTGGTATCTGGCACATACTCCAACTGCGAATGTAATGTTAGGTCGGCTTGCAGTAAGGTATAGCAGAGAGCCAATAATGCCTCTGTATTGTGTTATATTTGCTGGTTTGCCTTCTGGATCTGGATCTATCTTCCCGTTGGTCTGCATTGGAATTTTGACTGGTTTACTGTCTTTGACTCCAAATTTAGTGACTAGATCGTTAATGTACTTTGCTTGATTCACAAAGATACCAACTGGTAACTTCTTTACCTACAAACCTAGAAAGAAATTCATCTCACCCATCATGGACATTTGATATTTGTTTTTCATTAGTTCAGCAAATTTGTCACATAAATAGGCAGATTTTGATCCAAATATGATATCATCAACATATATCTGCACTAAAAGGATATGCTCTTTAACTTTGATTACGAACAGTGTCTTGTCAACAGAACCTCTTCTAAAGCCTCATTCCAATAAGAATGTTTATAACGTTTCATACCACGCTCTGGGTGCTTGTTTCAGACAATAAACGGCTTTAGCTAATCTGTATACTTTCTGGTCTGGATTTCCTTCTTCAAAACCTGGTGGTTGCTCAACATATACTTCCTCTTCAAGTATAGCATTTAGAAATGCACTTTTAACATCCATCTGGTACCTTCTTGTTGGCTGTATCAAAAGCAAAAGTTTTATCAAAAGCAATACCTTCTTGTTGGCTGTATCCTTTTGCAACTAGTCTGGCTTTGTTTCTGACTACTTCACCGTTCTCATCTCATTTATTCTTGAATACCCATTTGACACCTATCACTCCCTGATGTTTTGGTCTGTCCACTATATACCAAACTTGGTTTCTTTTAAACTATTGAGTTCTTCCTGCATAGCAGTAACCCAGTCTGTATATTTAAGTGCTTCAAAGGCATCAGATGGTTCAACGCGTGATAGATAGCAACTAAGAAGTGCACTTTCTCCATGCATTCTTCTGGTTCTCACTCGATCTGATAGGTTCCCAACAATTTGTTCAGGAGGATGAATGTCTTGTATCCATCTCCTTCTGTTGGACATCTCTTCTTCTGATATCTCAGGTTTAGGTTCATTTGTTGGATCCTCCAATTCTGGGTGTGCTGTTGAAGATGTTTGAAAAGGATTTTCAACTTCTGGTTCTTCAATTTCTTGATCATCGTTCCAACCAATTGTATTTATGGATTCTTCAGTTTGTTCTGTATTATCTCCTTCCATTGGTTGACTATCTTTTGGTGGAATCATCGATCTGTCTAGATTCAGATCGATATGTTATGTTCCCCCTTGCTGTGAACTTGTTGTATCAGCATTAAGTGGAACATCGATTTCATTCTCTTCTGTTGTATTCCACATTAGAATATCTTCTAGCAATATCCCTTTTGTTCTCTTGTCCTTAATCTGTTTTTGAGTATGTCCATTACCTGTCTCACTGTAATCAATAAATGATTCATCAAATACAACATGAGGTGTTACTTTTACAATATGAGTCTTCTTGTTGTAAATCCTATAAGCCTTACTAACATCAGAATATCCTAAGAATATTCCAGGGTCAGCTTTACTATCAAAGGTTTTCAATTGAGATTTCCCATTATTATGAATGTAACACAAAGTATTGAATCCTGGGCTTTATGTTGTTCCAGACTTCATATGGTGTCTTCCCATGTCTAAGGGTAATCACCGATCTGTTCTGTGTATAACAGGCCGTATAGATAGCTTCTGCCCAGAATTTCTTCGGTAATCTGGTTGCATTAAGCATGGTGCGAGCTGCTTCCTTTAATGATCTGTTCCTTCTTTCAACCACTCCATTCTGTTGAGGTGTTCTTGCTGCAGATGTTTGATATGTGATTCTCATCTGGTTGTAGTAATCTTCAATCTTCTGATTTAGAAATTCTGTTCCGCGATCTGTTCTGATGGTTGTAACAGAAGTTTCCTTTTGCTTGATGATTTTGTTGAGAAAATTTGGCAGCTTTTCCAATGTTTCTTTCTTCTTGTGTAAGAAGATTACCCAAGTAAATCTTGAATAATCATCAATGATGACCAGAGTGTACTTCCTACCATTTATGTTTAATGGCTTGACTGGACCAAATAAGTAACTCTAAGATTCTGGTGGATGACCGAACTGCTTTGCTGGAAAATGATGATCTGGTTTGCTTCCCAGCTTGACATGCTTCGCAGATGTGGTTCTTGTCATATACTTGATCTGGTAATCCTTCGACTAGTTTCTCTTTTGCAATCTTATTGATTGACTTGAAATTGAGATGACTTAGTCGCTTATGTCATAACCAACTTGTTTCTGATATTGTCTTAGTGACCAGACATGTCTCAATCTGATTATTCCACTGCACAATATATAATCTATCCTGTAGTTTTCCGGTAAGAAGAATCTCATCACCTTCCTTATTTTTCACAAAACAGTCATTAGCACAAAATTGGCTAACAGAGAACAGATTATGACTAAGACCCTCAACAAATGATACATTTGTGATTGTGGTCTTGCCAATAGTTATATTACCATAGCCTCTGGTGTAGCCTTTTGAGTTACATCCAAAGGTCACATGTGGTCCTTCTCTTTCCACATAGTCTGATAGAGCGTTCTTTTCACATGTCATGTGTTTTGAACATCCACTATCATTGCTTCAGAACCTAAATTTAGTTCTCTCAAAGCTTCCCACATCTCTTTGGCTGTGTCAAGATCTTGGATCTAGGCCAGATGAACTCCTTTTGCTGTACTGGAGATGATTCATTTGGCAAAGTCATTAAGATTTGCTTCTCTTCTTTCTTCAGATGTGTATTTTCTAGGATCTTTTAATACATCCTCCTTGACCACTCCAGTTTCAGTGATACGGGTTGATTCTTCAGAAATGACTAATGGCCCTTCTTCAATAACTTTCCACATCACACAATGATGAGCTTTGAGACACATCTTGATTCTGAAACTCCACTCTCTATATCCTTGGATGGAGAATTCTTCACATGCCCTGGTAACAGATGATTCCATAATGACAGATAGGATGCAGGTGAATGAAAAGAGGTTTTTCTAGATCTATTCAAGTTGACCACGCAGATTTCACTCTTGTGAAAACAGAAACAATGGTCTTATGAACCACCGCTCTGATACCACTTGTTGGTCCTGAAAGAGCAAGGTTTGGTGTATGGGGGGGGGAGGGAATACACCAAATACAAACTTTTCAGTTTACTTGACTAAATTTAGAGAGATTTAAGCTTTCTGAAGAATAGATTGCTATTTGCGACAGAACATATTGATAACCAGATCGACCTCGTTCTGTCCAAGCAAAATCTCTCGAGTGAGTAACAGTAGGCAGAGAACAAGATGTTGGTCCCGAAAGAGCAAGATTTGGTGTATGGGGGGGATACACCAAATAAAAACTTTTCAGTTCACTTGACTAATTAGGTAAGAGAGATTTAAGCTTTCTATAAGACAGATCGCTATAATGACAGACCATATCGATTATCAGATCGTTCTCGTTCTGTCCAGATAGAATCTCTCGAGTGAATAACACTAGGCAGAGATCAAGAGTGATCTTGTTCATTAGCAGACTGTTGTGTGCGGAATAATGGTGGACTTAGTCGGTGCTCTTTGTTTAGAAAACTGTTGGGAACCCCACAATATATTCTAAGTTTTGATGATGTTCACTCATACACACACTTGGCTTTCTTCATGTTCTGTATCATTTCTGTTGATTGTTATTGACCAGATAGTCGAAATCAGTTCAGCCAGAAAGATGGAATATGTCTCAGACAGAAAGCTGAACCAACAAGTCTTTGACAGAAGGCGAAACCAGAGAATCTCAAGCCAACAAGTCTTTGACAGAAGGCTAAACCAGAGAATCTCAAAACCAGCAAGTCTCAAAGACAGAATGCTAAACCAGAGAGTCTCAATCAGAAAATGAAGCTAGTCAACTTTAACAGAAAATTGAACCAGAGAAGCTTCAGCCAGAAAGATGGAAGATGCTTCAACCAGAAAGTGGTTAACATATGCTCTACCAGAAAGTACCTCAACCAGAAAATGTCTAAGTCAATATTCAACCAGAAAGACAATAGACCAGAGAGGACACAACCAGAAGGTTAAAAGCAAACGAGAAAGAGCAGAACCAAACCTGTCGATGAAGCATTAAAGACTTTCCATTTAAGATTTGGAAATTGAATCACTGATTGACATGGAGAAGGAAAGCAATCATAGATGATCTGCTTACCAATCATAGAAGATTCAATCAACAAACTCTACAAGGAAAGAAGAGATATAATTGATTGACAATCCACAAATCAAATAACGTCAATCAACAAACGGCTAGAATTTCAAATTCAGAGCCTATATATGTTTGAAGTTTCAAAGTCTGAAGATATATACTCAAGCTATATACTGCAGAAATACTCTCAAGCATTTTATCTCCAAATCAGACAAAAGCTTCAAACAGTTCGTGATCGCAATCACACCTCGATTCAAGTCTGTCTTATCGAGAGAAGAAGGAGATCTTTACAAGCTAGTAGTTTTCTAGTGGATTAACGTGAAGATAACCTGTTTACAGTAGTTTTCTGTAAGTTGTAAAGGGACACGACCCTTATTCGTGCATAAGTTTCAATAAGGTTTGTAATTGGAACTTGTGGCTCGTTCTCAGCGAGTATAAATAAGAAGAGTATCCTAGTAGTGGATATCTAATCCAGTTAGGATTAGACCGTGGACGTAGGGGGTTTCCCGAACCACGTAAAAATAACTGTGCCATTTAAATTCTGCATTTTATATTCAGTTGTTTTTATTCTGCATCTATCATACTCATTCAAATCTGCATTCTTAATCAACCTCTAAATACTCGATTAAGTTTTCAAAAGATTTTCTTAACAAGAGCACCGACTAAGTCCACCATTATTCCGCACACAATACATTGCTGGAAATTAAGTTCACGCTTACTTTCTGCCTTGTATATCTCACTTGAGAGATCTTATTTGGATAGAACCTAAACGATTAGATAATCACTTTGTTCTATCAACTTGAGCAATCTGTATTTAAGAAAGCTCACATCTCTCTGTTTGAAACAGTCAAGTAAACTGAAAAGGTTTGCATTTGGTGTATTCCCCCCCCCCATACACCAAACCTTGCTCTTTCGGGACCAACAAAAACCTTTTCGAAAACTTAACAAAATATTTAGCAGATTGATTAAGAGTGCAGTTTTGAATGAGAATGACAGTTAGTGGATAAAACAGCTGGAATGTAAAGTGCAGAAAGTAAATAACACAGTTACTTTATGTGGTTCGGTAAACCCCCTACGTCCACGGTCTAATCCAAACTGGATTAGATATCCACTACTAGGATACTCTTCTTATTTATACTCGTTGAGAACGAGCCACAGGTTTCAGACACAATTTGGTCGAAACTTATGCACGAATAAGGGTGGGTTGTGTCCCTTTACAACTTACAGAAAACTACTGTAAACTGGATCTCTTCACGTTAATCCACTAGAAAAACTACTAGCTAGCAAAGATCTCCTTCTTTCTTTCTCAATAAGACAGACTTGAATCGAGATGTGACTACGATCACGAACGGTTCGGAACACGATCTGGTGAGTAGAAATCTTCTCAGTAAATGCTTCGATGATTTAGATGATTTCTGGGCAGAGTTACAGCTTGTAGATGGTAGATGATCTTGAATACGTATATTGCTCTCACTTACTTACTTGTCACTCTGCCAGTCTTTGTTCCGAGCTTTTATAGGTGTAGAATTTGAAATTCTAACCGTTGAGCTTGATTGGTTTGAAGTAAATGTGATTTCACCAATCAAGGATAATGAATCCCTAATTTATCTCCTCTTGCCTTCTAATTGAGGTTGACAGAATCTTCTAAGTATGGTAAGCAGATCGTTTGACAGATACTGCTTTCCTTTTTCTTGTCTTGATTGATTCTCTTCCTTTTATAGTACGAAAGGCGTAGTTTAGGTTTGGGGATTCACAGACACTTAGTCGATATCATCTGCTTTCCATTCTTAAGTGTCGATCTGGTTGTAGTTGATCTGGTTGAAAATAGGTTGACATCGATCTGGTCATAATTGATCTGGTTGATCACAAATTAACATTAATCGGGTCCTGCACGATCTGGTTCAACTTTCTGGTTGAGTTGATATGGTTCAACTTTTAGGTTGAGTTGATCTGGTTTAACTTTCTAGTTGAGTTGATTTGGTTCAACTTTCTGATTGCGTTGATCTTGTTCAACTTTCTGGTTGCGTTAATCTGGTTCAACTTTCTAGTTGAGTTGATCTGGTTCAACTTTCTGGTTGCGTTGATCTGGTTCAACTTTCTGGTTACGTTGATCTGGTTCAACTTTATAGTTGAGTTGAGAAGTGATGAGCCGGGATCCAGCAATGATGAATCAAACCCGGAATTGCAATTGAGAGGCCCAGTTACAAGATTGCGAGCAAAGAAGCTGCAAGGTTATTTTCAGT
>JAPKLX010001541.1:0-20149 GCA_026898415.1 Leonotis leonurus
GTGTTTCGAAAGACCATCATCAACACTAATCTTTAGGGTTCCCAACATCTTTCAACTACACCATTCTGTTGAGGTGTTCTGGCTGCAGATGTTTGATGTGAGATTCCCATCTGGTTGCAGTAATCCTCAATCTTCTGGTTTAGGAATTCTGTACCACGATCTGTTCTGATGGTAGTAACAGAGACTTCCTTTTTCTTGGTAATTTTGTTGAGGAAATTTGGTAGCTTTTCCAATGTCTCTTTCTTTTTATATAAGAAGATTACCCATGTGAATCTTGAATAATCATCAATGATGACTAGAGTGTATTTTATACCATTTATACTTAATAGTTTAACTGGACCAAATAAGTCTAAGTGTAGTAACTCTAAGATTCTGGTAGATGACTGAACAGATTTGCTAGAAAATGATGATCTGGTTTGTTTTCCAACTTGACATGCTTCACAGATGTGATTCTTGTCATATACTTGATCTGGTAGTCCTTCGACTAGTTTCTCTCATGCAATCTTATTGATTGACTTGAAATTGAGATGACTTAGTCGTTTATGCCACAACCAACTAGTTTCTGATACTGTTTTAGTGACCAGACATGTCTCAATCTGGTTGTCCCATTGCACAATATATAACCTATCCTGCAATTTTCCGGTAAGGAGTATCTCATCTCCTTCCTTGCTTTTCATGAAATAATTGTTAGCATAAAAAACAATCTGATTACCATTAGCACAGAACTGACTTACAGAAAACAGATTGTGGCTAAGACCCTCAACATATGATACATTTGTGATGGTGGTCTTGCCAACTCTTATGTTTCCATATCCTCTGGTATATCATTTTGAATTACATCCAAAGGTGACCTGAGGACCTGGTTTCTCTTTATAGTCTGAGAGTAAGTTCTTGTCACATGTCATGTGTTTCGAACAACCACTATTTATGATCCAGATTGCACCTTTAGCTATCTTGTACCTTCTTGCAGTCTTCTGGTCCTGCAATTAATCACACTTAGCTACCCTTTCAATATTTGGGTGTTTGGTTATTAGCAAATGTTCCTTTTCGAATCCAGAATACTTTTGAATTGGGGACAGCAATATAACAAGTGATAGTATTTCCATCATTATCAACTTTTGACATAGAATGAAATATAGATGGATGATATCTTTCTATTCCATCATTCTTCAGTCCTTTATTAGTGAGTACTGTCCTGTTGACATTTTTGTTGTGTACTCCTTCTGTTCCTGTGTAATCTGCTGGTTGTTTTCTTATTTGATGGTACTGTCTGTTGCCAGTCTGTTTCACCATCATCTTCTGAGGTTGTTCTTTCTTGTTTCTGAGATTTATCACTTGGTCAGGTATATGTTTCCTTTCTGGTACAAATTTTATGGTACTAGAGAGCTTCTCTGAGTGACCTGGATATCCTACTCCAGATGTTCCCTTTTGCTGCATGTTAATTAGCAGTTTAGCACGTTCATCACTCTTGTAGATCATTTCTTTCCCTTTCTTGATCTTTTCTTCAGCTACATTGTTTCTTGTGATAAGATCCTTCATTTTTGAATTTAGTGAGTGAATCTCACTGTCCTTTCCTTTGATCTGTTCTTCCAGATCGTTGATGTTAGCAACAAATTTAGTGTTTGCTTTACTCAATATCTCTTCAGATTTCTTCAATCTGTCATTTTCTTCAACAACTTCTCTAAATAGTCTCTTGATACTTGAGTAGCTCTTGAACATCTCATTAACTTCATCCCATGAATATTCATCTTGATCTTCTATTTCCTGTTCCAGGTTAATATCATTTGAAGAATTAGAGTTGCATGAGTTTACCTCTACATCATCTAGACCGTTGTCTAGTCCTACATAGCACTCATCCCAATCTTCTTCTTCATTGGCAAAGAATGCTTCATTATCTTCTGATGAACTATCTGACAGGTGACTTGAGCTAGAGTCTTCTTCTGCTATCATGGCCTTACGTTGAGCTTTTAGTTTTCGATCCCTCTTAGCTCGTAGTTCTTCTCTTTGACTTTTAGATAAATCTGGGCAATCTGTTTTGAAATGGCCTGTTCTCCCAAAACCATAACAAGTATAGTCAGTAGGATTAGTGATTTTACCATTACCTCTACTTTCTGTTTTGTCATCAGATCGTTCTGCTTCTTTGTTCTTCTGGTATCTGCTCTTGTTGTCTTTGTAGAACCTTCGGTACTTTCTTTATCTGATTTCCATTTTGTCCATTCTCTTTGCAATCATTGAGAATTCTTTGAGTAACTTATCATAACCTCCTTCTTCTGGTGTGGCAGAGGCTGCTAATTCATCTGTTTTGCACTTCACTTTGAAGGCAGTCTCTTTCTCCTTCTTTGAGTTATTCTCACTCTTCTTACTGGAGGAATGATCTGGTCCGTGAATCCTTCTGATGTCACATTCATGGACAGCTAGGTAATCAAATAGTGCTTCTACGGACAAGTCATTAAAATCAGCACGTAGAGGTTGCATAGCTGAATAAATCTCCCAGCTTGGTGGTAGAGCTCTAAGAATCTTGAGATTCTTCTCTCTCTGTGTGTACTTATTCTTTTTGAAGGCAGAAACTTCAAGTAGTACTTCAATGAACCTGTTCTTCATCTGTTCAATGGTTTCTCCAGGTTTCATCTTGAATTCATCGAACTTGTTACATGCTAGGGACAGCTTGTTCTCAATCATTGCTTCAGAGCCTAGGCTGAGATCCCTTAGAGCTTCCCACATTTCTTTGGCTGTGTCAAGATCTTGGATCTTAGCCAGATGAACTCCTTTCACAGTGCTGGAAATAACTCCTTTAGCAAAATCATCTAGATTTGCTTCTTTTCTTTCTTCTGAGGTGTACTTTCTGGGATCTTTCAGTACAGATTCTTTAACTGCTCCTGTCTCAGTAATACGAGTAGTTTCTTCAGTAATGGCTAGAGGTCCTTCCTCAATTACTTTCCACATCAAGCAGTGATGAGCTTTGAGACACATCTTGATTCTGAAACTCCACTCTCTGTAGCCTTGGATGGAGAATTCTTCGCAAGCCTTGATAACAGATGACTCCATAGCAGATAATATGCTAGTGAATGAGAAAGATTTTCTAAGATCTATTCAAGTTGACCACGCAGGTTTTATCCCTATGAAACAAAACAATGGTCGTTTGAACCACGGCTCTGATACCACTTGTTGGTCCCGAAAGAGCAAAGTTTGGTGTATGGGGGGGGGGGGGGGCCCAATACACCAAGTACAAACTTTTCAGTTTACTTGACTAATTAAGGAGAGAGACTTAAGCTTTCTGGTTTACAGATTACTCAACGTGACAGACCAGATTGACTATCTAATCAATTTTATTCTGTCCAAGCAAAATCTCTCAAGTGAGTAATACAAAGCAGAAAGTAGGAGTGATCTTATTTTCTAACAGTGTATTGTGTGCGGAATAATGGTGGACTTAGTCGGTGCTCTTTGATTAGAAAACATTTCAAATCTTAGTCGAGAATTTAGAGAATTGATTAAGAATGCAGTTTGTATGAGAGTGACAGATAGTGAATAAAATAACTAGAATATAAATGCAGAAAGTAAATAACACAGTTATTTTACGTGGTTCGGGAAACCCCCTACGTCCACGGTCTAATCGAAACTGGATTAGGTATCCACTACTAGGATACTCTCTTAGTTATACTCGCTGAGAACGAGCCACAAGTTTCAATTATAAATCTGATTGAAACTTATGCACGAATAAGGGTCGTTTCCCTTTACAACTTACAGAAAACTACTATAAACAGGATTTCTTCACGTTAATCCACTAGAAAACTACTAGCTAGCAAAGATCTCCTTCCTTTCTCGATAAGACAGACTTGAATCGAGGTGTGATTGCGATCACGAACGGTTTGAAGTTTTTTTTTTGTCTGATGTAAGATAGAATTGCTTGAGAATGTTTCAGTAATATAGCGCTGGCTATATTTCAGACTTTAAATCTTCAAACATATATAGGCTTTGGATTTTGAAATTCTAGTCGTTTGTTGATTGGCGTGATTTGATTTGTGGATTGCCAATCAATCATATCTCTTCTTTCCTTGTAGGGTCGTTGACTGAATCTTCTATGAATGGAAAGCAGGTCAACTGTGATTACTTTCCTTCTTCATGTCAATTAGTGATTCTCTTTCCAATTCTCGATGGATGAACTTTAATATTGACGTGGTAAGAGATATGATGAGAGGGGCTTTGTCATCTGGTGGTTTTGATAGCTCTATTGATCTGTTACAATTATTGACATGTTTGGTTCAACTCTTTCTGTTTTGGTTGAAACCTTCTGGTTACGCCCTTTCTGGTTTTTAATGCCTTTCTGGTTGAACACTGGTTGAGTACTTTTTGGTTGAACAACTTTCTATTAAAGTTGATTTGCTCCAACTTTCTGTTCGAGACTTGCTGGTTCAACTTTTCTGTCTAAGACTTGCTGGTTCAGCTTTCTGTCTAAGACTTGCTGGTTCAGCTTTCTGTCTAAGACTTGCTGGTTTAGCTTTCTGTCTAAGACTTGCTGGTTCACCTTTCTGTCTAAGACTTGTTGGTTCATCCGGTCCAGCTTTCTGTCTGAGACTTCTTTCATCTTTCTATTTGAAGCTTTCTGGTTCTACTTTCTGTTAAAATTGTCTTGCTTAGACTTGTTTCAGCTTTCTGTTGCTTAGACTTGCTTCAGCTTTCATCTGTTACAAGGAGACAAAATAGAAATAATACAGAACATGAATAATATCAAGTGTGTTTTCGAGAATCATCATCAAAACTTAAATCATCTGTAGGGTTCCCAACAATTTCCTCTTTTTTGATGATGTCGAAACCACACTAAATCAGCGTAGCCAAATTAACATGTATCATGTTCTGGAAAGATTAGCCAATTGTTATTTAAGTTAAATAACAATAAATAACAATAAAGATTCTGGACAATAAGATTTTGTCTTTAGAAAACTCCACATCAATAGATATCAGAATCGATAAGTACAGGTGGACAACAGAAATAATGGAGAGCAAAAACAGAAAATAAGAGGAAAGATCTATCTAAGAGAATTATCTGGCTGCACCGCCCTTCTTCATCTTCTCTCTCTGCGCATCAGATACTAACTGGATGCTCTCATAGATCCCGTCTCTTACTCTGGCATAGTTCGGGTCATGATTATCAATTTTGTAGCCCTTGATCTTGGCCAGCTGGTTGATGTAGTTCAGAATGTATGTCTTATCAGGAATGTTGCTGCCAGGTATTGTTGGGCACACCATGAACTCTTTCTCCGGGGCCTTGAGCTGACACAACAAAAAAAAAGGTTTCTGGCGACGGATTTTTCCGTCGTTAGCCCGAGAATTCCGTCATCCCGGAGGGCTAACGACGGATCTAACGACGGAATTTTTCGTCTGTATTTCCTTCGTCGTTAGCACAACTAACGACGGAAATTAAAGTCCGTCGTTAGCTAACGACGGACAAATTCCGTCGTTACTAACGACGGATTGGATTCCGTCGTTAGATTGCCTCCGGTGGTCGTCGACGTCGCCGGAGAGCTAACGACGGACTTAGCGACGGATTAGCTAGCGACGGACTTAGCGACGGATTATCTAGCGATGGACTTAGCGACGGATTTTCCGTCGTTAGTTTAATTTTTTTTTTTTAAAATTTAAAATTTTTTTATTTTATTATTATTTTTTATTTTTTTATGATTAATAATGAAAACAAATATACAAGTAAAATAGATAACTTGGGCTAATAAAATAAGTAATTAAATTTATTTAAAATTTCGTACTTAAGTTAACAATTCCTACAATATATTTTTCAAACTCATAAGATTCTATCTAATACAAGGATGTTTATTTACAAACGATAATGTGCAACTAACTTCACTTCACACATATATGGTGTCAAGATACGAACAAGCCTCGAGTAATTATCATCCTAATTAACCTGCAAGATGAAAAAAAAAGAACTTAAATTCTGTAATGTCACTTGTAAACATATAAAGATAATTAGAATAGTAAAATATATCAACTATAGGGCAAAACATGATTTTATAATTTCAAATCTAAAATTGTCATAAAGCCTAATTAATAATCCATTCAACTTAAATATATTTACTTACATCTTTTCATTCACCAATTTGGACCAGAAATTCAGGTGCTCATAGAATCCGTGCTACAAATACCATGACTAATGTAACCTGCAGATCAAATATACGGAGTAGACAAACAGTAACCTAGCATAGCACAACTAAGAGCTACAGACTAATTAAAAGGGAAAGAACAAACACACCAGAATCTGGCAGAACCTAAACAGAAGGGTGCATGAACCTCAACAGTGTATTGAACTTTTTCATCTTCTATGGAACAAGAACATCTTAGCACACCTCCTGTGACAAGGCACTCAACAATATCCACGTCTACATTTCAAAAAGAAAAAAAAAATCTATGTGGAAAGGGAACCAAGCAGCAAACCAGAACATCCTTTCAATGAGAGTGAATAGAAAACCATCCAAGATCGACTTCTGTAGATTGAATAGTACAAGTGTAAGCGATGTGGAAACATCTAGATAGAAGAAATGATTTAGTTGAAATCAAATACTACACTCCCTCTACCACTATTAATCAGGCATTCATTGCAGATCTTCTGTTTCACCGAGAAATCCAAGTCCACCCATTATAGACAATGTGAGCACAAAACACAACCTCAAAAAACGCCAACAATCCAAAGACAATGCAGATGTTAATCTAAATAATGTCAACCAATTACATTCTAGATAACCGACATTAGCCTTACCCACATAGTAGCACTTAAATCTCCTTAATTCATTGTAATCTGAGCTGCACACTAAATAAATGGAGACAAAAAATAACCTAGCAATGACAATTAAATTAACAACATAAACAATTAATTAAATTTATAACTAATTAAGAAATTAGACATAAATTTAATATAAACAAAGTATTCGATTATTAAATGCAACAATTATTAATCTAAATTATTCTAAATTAGTCTAAATTGTTCAATTATTATATGCAACAATTAACCTATTAATCTAAATCAAGATAATCCTAAACAATTTGACCTAAAGAATTATTAATCTAATTTAGTATAAATAATTTTAAACAAGTAATTGACCTAAAGATAAATTATTAATTCCACAAAAATTCAACAATTGTTGATTTAATTAACAAAATTACATGTAATTAATTACCTACATTAAATCTAATTAACTAAATTACATCTAATTAACCTACATTACATCTAATTAACTAAATTACATATTAATTAACTAAATTACATCTAATCTAAATTATTCTAATTAATAATTAAACAATTAACCTAAATTATTCAAATCTAATAAGTATAATTAACTAATCTAATTAACAATTTAACATAACATAATTAAATTAAAAATATTAAATTATAGAGTATTAATTACATACCTTTCACCAGAGAAGGAGGCGGCGCCGGAACGGCAAAAGGCGGTTCCGGTAATTACAAATTATCTAACATGATTACCAATTGTCTAACACACTTAACACAATTAACAATTACACAATTTAATTGTCAAACACAAATAACAATTACAAATAATCAAATTAACAATTATAATTATACAATTAATTATCAATTACACAATTAACAATTTAATTAAAAATTAACACTAATTTAAATAACTAAACTAATTAAATTAAAACTACTTAAATAATTAAACTAATTAAACAATTAAACTATTTAAATAAACCTATACTAATTAACAATCAATTAACACTAATTGAATTAAACAGTAAAACCACAATTATCAAACACATACTAAACACTAAATAAACTATTTAACAATTATGAAACACTAATTAACTTATTTAAACAACAATTAACAAAATAAATAATAAAATTTATCAAATAATTAAGAAAATTAAAAAAAAAATCAAAAAAACATGCCTTGGAGTGGAGAGGCAACGGCAGAGCGGCGGCGACGGCGAGCAGCGGCGGGGATGCGGTGGAGAGGGGGCGGCAGCTTCTTCCCGGCGAATAAACGGCACCAAAGTCACAAATTGAGAAAAATAAAGAAAGAGGGGATGGGAAATGGAAGAAATTAACTTAACTGGGTGTTGGGAGCTTTGATTCGCCGGAGGGAGCTTGGAATCGCCAGAGAAGAGGGAGGAAACACGTATGTCGGTCTGTTTTCGCGAAATGGGATGAAACCCGATTTAAAGGGCTGGACGACGGACTTAGCGACGGAAAAGTCCGTCGTCCAGTAATAAAAAATTAAAAAAAAATATTAATGTTAAAGACGGACTTTTCCGTCGCTAAGTCCGTCGTTAACATTAATAATTTTTTTTTTTAAATTTTATTGCTGGACGACGGACTTTTCCGTCGCTAAGTCCGTCGTTAGCTTTGGCGCCTACTTCCGCGCCAAAATATCAGTCGCCAGTCCGTCGTGAAGTCCGTCGTCAGCCATTTTTTGGAGATCCGTCGCCAATCCGTCGTTAGCTGACGACGGAATGTGAATCCGTCGTCAGATCCGTCGCCAGTTTGATATTTTTTTGTAGTGTGAGTTTTGGCATCAGAAGCAGCTGTTCTGATCCTCTGTATGAGGCCCTGGTCACTGAAATTATCCAGATATCTATTGAAGTCATCATCTGGAATTGACTCTGAATATGTAGGCTCCTTCAAGAAGTATCTGTTCAGAATGAAACCCTGCTTTACTTTCTCCCAGTCATTTTGATCCCCTTCTGGAACCCATGCATCGTTGGGTGTCTGCTTCTTCAGAGATAGGTTCCAGGCAAAGGGTTTCTTTTTCTTCTTCTTGGACTGAGTAGTTGATTGGGAGGATTATTGTTGTGAGCGTTCAGCAGATGATGGGGATGAGAAGGGTGTTTGGAATGACTTTTCCTTGGCCTCCTGTGCCGTTATCTTCCTCTCTTTCTCTGCCTGATCTTTGTAAAATTGAGTTCTGAATATTGGGTCACATGCCTGCTCCATGCTGACTCCAAATAACAGCAACTCAGTAATTTGATCTCCTTCATCCACTGGTTTCTTCCCTTTGTCACCCTTGCTGCGTTGTGTATCAGAGACCGGTGTTGGTTTGTCTTGTTGTTCTGTACCAAGTAGGGTGGGGTCAGGTCTTGGCGGTGTGGTAGGTCTGGGTTGAACTGGTGCTGGTGTTCCTGTTTCAGTTCCCACTTCTTCAATTTCCAATTCAATTTCTTTCCTTACATTCTTGCTGTGTTTGCTGCGTTGTATTTCTGAGATTTCCCCCTTTTTGACATCATCAAAGAGGGTAGTGATAAGTGTACGCAGAGAGGCAATCTCTTCTTTCATCTTCTCCATTTTATCTTCAGCGTCAGCCTTGTACCCGAGCAATAGATTAACTGTCTGGTCAGTTGCATGAAGTTTCTGCTCGAGCCGGCTGTTCATTGTGGACAGAGTTTTGTCATAAGTTTCTTGTAACTCTTCGACAGCAGTAAGGCGGTTGTTCTGGGTCTCAAATTCTTCTGGGTTCGGATAGAGAAGATCATTTAACACACCCATTTGGTGTTTCTGCATCAGCTCAGCAAATTTCTCATTTTCAAATCGGGCGAATTGAGAATGGATGGATAAGTCAGTATGTTCTTTCAACTGAGCAGCGAGTTGAGATCCTTTCTGTGCTACAGCAGCATCAATTGTTTCTTGTTGTTTAGCTAAAAGGTCAGTTACCAGAGTTGTTGTCTTTTCTGCCTTCTCTTCCATGCTGTTGAGACGAAGAGTAATTTTGGCCTGCTCTGCTTCATTCTGTAGACGGTCATCATCTATCTTTTTATCCAGCTCCTTCCTTATTGTTCTGAGCTTTCCTCTGATGTCACGATCCATGTCGTTGACATAGTCTTTCTGATGTTGGTTGAAGTCAGAAAGAATCTGGGTTGCTTTGTCTTGGAGAGTGTTGCAAATATCAGTCATCTGATCTTCAACGCGAAGAGTGATCAGATTGTCAAGTTGATAGTTATTGAAGGTTTTGGGTTCTCTTTCCAGAATCTCTTCCATGGTGTAGAAGTTGACATGTTTCTTCAGCTTCTGTGCAGCACCTTGTGTGTATATGTCATTGCTTGGCTCGCCACCAACGTTCTGTCCGATAGGTTCATCATCACCAGAGTCGAGATTGATGATTGGTGTTTTCTTGGTAGGCTTCTTGGGTTGATCTGCTTCCTATTCTGGTTGTGGTGGTTGTTCTGTTGGTGCTGCTTCTTCCATCTGGGCTTCAGGGTGTGTTGTCTGCAGAGTGATGTTCAACTTTTCTGCCTCATGCTGCATGAACCCAGAAATTAGTTGTTGGTATTCTGCTCTCACTTCTTGAACAGTGGAGACTTGAAGCAGACTGAGAAGGGTTGCCTCTTCTTTCTTTAAGTCTTCGATTGTTTTGATTTGGAGCAGTGCATCAAAAATATAATACTCACTGTCCTTGACCAGCAAGTAAAATTTTACACGTCTTGCTACTCCCAAGCTCTCTGGAAGCAAGTTAATGCTAGGAAACTCTTGAAGTACAGAATGTTCTGCCTCATTCTCTAACAGATTGATAATACTCTCCGCCTGACGTTTCCTTTCTTCCTCCTCATCTGTTGATTCTCCTTCCTCTTCCTCCTCATCCTCACTTATTTTCTCCATTCGGTGCGGTGAGGGTGTAGCTGTTCTAGCTGGAGAAAAATCTTTCTCTTGATGTGGAATATGGCTTGTTTCAGGTTCCACATCACCTGCTGGAGTCTCTGTTGCTGCATGTGTGGCCTCCTGTTCTTGTTCTGTTGGTTCTGATTGTTCTGCAGCATCTTCTGGTGGTGGTGGAGACTCTTGAATTATTCGCAGTCTGCGTTTCTTCTGTTTAGGTTGAGATGTAGACGTTTCTGTCTCAACAGAACTTCCTCGTTTACGTGCTGTCTTTTCTTTTACCACTCTCTCCTTGGGAACTTTCTCTTTCTTCTTTTCAACACCTTTAGTAGGTGGTATCCATGTAGGGTTAGAACTGCCCATTTCCAAAGCTGCTACCCAGTGCACCTCATCAGGTATTTTGTTCAAAAATTGTGGTGAGAGTCCCAAAGACATTTCAAGCTGATGTTGATCTTTGGGTATGGAGAGACTGGTGTTGAATTCCACAGCATCATCCCAGACTTTCTACTTAAAAAATCGTTCCACCATCAGACTGATCTTGGTGGAATGTCGTAGATTTCTTCTAACTTCCACTGAAGTTCCTCTGCCTCTGCTATCCTTGGTATATGTGACCAATTTTGCTTCCTTAGCCATTAATTCAAACAGTATTCTGCTCCAGTTTACTCGGAGATTTAGGACAACTACCGTGATAATTCGAAATTTCTCAGGAGTTACTTGATCATACGATCCACTATGGTTGAGAAAAATTCTCTGGACCATTTCGAGTAGTAACTTGAAGCCCGGTTGGAGTAAGGCACGCTGAAACATTCTTCCAGTGTATTTGATCGGTATCACCATCACTATTGCCACTGCTTCTTGCAGTTGCGCAGGAGTGATATCATCTAATGTTAAACCTTCATCTTTCAACCGATACGTCTGGTTGATCATTTCAATGATATTGTATGGCGTTTTGCTAGTTCTATCACCGATTGGCATCAACACATTTGCTTCATAGCCATGTTTATCATTCTGCCATGTTAGATAGAATGAAGCCACTTGTTTTGCCAAAAATATGTTGGGAAGTGGACTTCAGCACCTCCCGGAGGGGGGGTCCTCCGTGTATCGTACCAGAGAGAACTTATGGGAGTGCGGCCTGCCTCAGTCGAAAAGGGTCTGCACTACCATTGTTGACGAGAGGTTAAATGAATTGATTAGTACTACTCATATCAACATGGTGCATCATCTTTTCAGGTGACCCCTTAGTAAAAACTCCAAGGTTAAGCGTGCTTGGCTTGGAGCAATACTATGATGGGTGACCTACTGGGAAGTGTCCTGGGTCAGCCTGTCAGTGAGGACAAAGCAGGCTGGGAAAGAAAGTGTTGGTGTGTGGGGCCAGTACGTCAATTCTGATGGGCGCTCCCGATCCAACAACAATAATCAAGAATAACTAATACAAGTTAAGCTCGATTAGTGTTGGGTGCGGAATTTGGTGGTTAATGCTCTTTTTAATGAGAAAAACGTTTTCTTACTCGTAAATCTTAACACAACAGTTTTAAATACAAGATTATGAAGAAGATGAATATGAAGTAGACAAGAAATAAAGAACGCAAGTAGTTAACGTGGTTCGGGATAAACTTTCTCTACGTCCACAGCTCGATCAAATACTAGATCGAAAATCCACTAAAACTACAATCTAGGGTTACAACTGGATCAAAACTAGATCCTAACTTTGAGGTTTTTGTAGACTGTTTTCCAGAAAATAAACCTTCAAGAACGATAAACACTCAAGAGAATTCTTGACTCGTAATGGAGTATTTTTGAATGTTGAGAGCTTGAATATTTTTGAACAGAGTAATGACGATTGCAATGCTTGAATTCTCGTACTCTATTCTGGAAGTGAAGGTGGTATTTATAGATCCATGGCTGGAACTATCCGTTAGAGAGAGAAGAGTCCTTCTTCGCATTAATGACTGGATTAAATGCATGGCAGTGTTGTTGATACACGCACTGCCTTAAGAGCGTCTTGTTCCACCTTTCACGTGATTTCCCAGTGCTTTGCCATACCAGTAATGATTCATCGTACTGCTAATTTGATATTCTTGTACGACATTCCTTAAAATATGCCCTTGATGCGACAATACACTGAGTGGTTGACTTATGATAAATTTAGGTATGTCGGCAGTCCACCATAGTTATTGTGTGGACCAGCTCATTTGATATTGGTATATCAGGCCGTTATGTGTCGAGCTATTCTTCCACAAGTTAATTGGTTTGGTTCCCAATTAACATTTATAACTTCATGTTGAACACATCTTGATAGTAGAAGAGAAATGATGGATAGATCGTTCTTGATAGAATGATCTGTTGTTTTTTGGACATCTTGATAGATTGTGAGATAGATCATTATTTTATTAAATCGATCTGTTCCAAATTTAGAATTAATTGTTAGTACATTTCAATAAATACTTGTAATCTTAGTAGTCAATATGTCCATGAAAACTTTGTAATAATAATACAGATAGTAAAACATACGATCTGCTTCTTTTATAGTTAATTCCTTAAAAGATGATATTGATTACTTGGTTTTCAGAGATAAAATGACTAAGTGTTGTTTCGAGAAACATCATCAAAACATAATTAAATTCGTGGGGTTCCCAACATTGTGTATTATAATAAATAATACATGAATCACGTGGAATCAAATTCGCGGGATTCATGTGTTACCCTATTTTACACATGAATCACATTCATGAATGCGAGTGTGCGTGATTTATGTATTGCTTTATATAGTTTACTAATACACGACTCCCGAGTTCGAGTCGAATTAAGTTCGCATGATTCATGTGTTGTTATATAATGTGTAAAAATATATACGATTCCAATGAGTTCGAATTTGAGTCATGTGTTTGAAAAAAAATGATAACAAAAGAATAATTTTGTGCGAAATATATAAAATGACTATATTTTATATTTTTCAATCTGAAAATTATTGTTTATCTTTCTTATAAAAGAGCTATTTTGCTGTGATGACCCGTAAAATTTCTTCCTAATTATCATGTATCAGAAATCGCGATAATAAAATTTCGTTGTATAATTAAAATGTCGATGTACTAATTGATATCGGTAGCAATTGTTTTCGTGCACTTTATAGTCTTGGGAATAATGATAGATGTTAAGTAAGCTCGTTTAGAAAATGAGGTTATATAAAAAAAGGGGGAGACGAACTAAATAATTATTTCGGTTCGTAATCGATAGTTAAAGTTCGAGGAGATAATTAAATTACTTAAGAAAGGCTTTAATAATTAGTAGTGTGGTAATGTATCATAGAAAGGGTACATTATTTAGAATTAATAAAGAAATGATGTGTAAGAAGACTTATAGTTTAGATTCTTACTAATCAATGGATTAGATTATTACAAGTGATGTTTTGTACTTATAAGATTGATAATCTGTACTTAAGTTGTATAATTGGAGAATAGATTTGTAACTAATGGTATTAGGTAGAATGTTATAAATGGCTAATGAAATGAGTTATATATTATAATAATTAATTAAAATAGGTAAATACGTGTATATATATATATCATATCAGATTAGAGGTTTGTATGTTTCAAGCTTCAAACTGTCGTGTACTAGACATTTAAAAGAAAGGAGAAATCATGCATACATCTAGAATTATTAAGGAAAGGAATGGAAAGATAAAAAAATCTGCCAAGTGGATTTGATTCACACAACTTTAGGGGAGAAGACCAACTGTGGTGTACTACAATTAGCCATAACTCCCTGTTACATCATACTAAAGGAACAGAGAAGACAGTAGGATAAGTAAAAGCAAAGAAGTATGAGGCAGCATGGCTGCAGGTTGAGCTGCACATTCTTTTTACTCTCCACGATCTGTCCCTGCACCACAAAATAGATATCACATAAATGTATTACCCCAGAAGTCAATGAAATCAGAAACATAGCATATAACACTTGAGTTATAGTCTATGCATAAGACAACTAGAGTTAGTAATGTAGATGATACTTATGATAGATGTAACGGAAGTCTTCCCTTCATATACACTTAGAAACTCTTCCTAGATATACTTCTCTACATTTTCAAGACTCAGATTTCACAACCATCAAAACATTACGAAGAACCCTATCCTCCAAGAAGTCATTTCCATTCAGAACCTTATCCACCCTAAGAAGTCATCCCAGTCCTTTCCATTCAGAATTTTCAGAGACATTGAGGTAAACACACACCTCAAGTTTTCAGTTATGTATTTTTTTTGAATTGGTGAAGAGTTTAGAATGGAGCTAAGCATGCACATTTGATTCAGAAACTTAAAACGTAGGTGTACTGAATTCAGAACGTAGATATAACTGTGTTAGGTGTGTGAGTGTACACGGTTCTATTCTGGTTTCATTCCTAAACATTTTTGTCCAAGACTTTCTGTTATCTTAGAACTGTGTTGCTGGAATTATATACGAGAACTGAAACTTGATCCATCTTCTTCTAGATTTAAAGAACAAGGAGGTAAGAATTAGAAGCATTTAAACTGTAAGTTCAGAGTTTGCAAGTTAAAGAACTTAGAAGACTGAGAAGCTTTTAGATTCCATATTGCTAGAGAACAACTTGCAGATTTCAGAACCTAGATATATATATATATATATATATGCTTAGATCCTGATTTTAGAACTAGAACTTATAGTTTATCATTTTCAGTCTTTAGAACATAAGCAGTACTCATTTACCTCCATATATATGAAACCAACTCAAAAGTATTAAAACTCAGAATTTAAAGACAGAACCTACCTCACGCAGCAACCAAACTCCAGAACCTTTCCAACGTATGAATTAGAACAAGACCAGCAACCAAAGTGTTCCTCAGTTAGAATAAAAACAGAATGAAGTCAGTACTTGAATAAAACTATAAATAAATCAGAGTTGAGAACTCTGGATTAAACTGAAGCTTCGTTCATTTCACAACCCAGATTCAGAATGAACCACGGTATAGCCTAATGTTAACACAGAAACTTGAAGGAGTTTTTGATCATGCAGAACACGTAGAATCGAAAATCTAAAATACAGGAACCCCAAAATTTGAACCCAAATTCGAATCACAAGCTTGTCAAAAATTCTAAAACCAGAATTTTGGAAGGAGAAAAGAACATACATCTTATGAAACCAAAATTTTAAGAACAAAATTTAAAAGATTTTACCTGCAAAAGAAGAAGTCAAGGACGGCAACCTGGAGAACTCAGACGACCACCCCACCGTCCATTTACCCTGCTACAAATCGAGAGGGAGAGAGCAGAGAGTAAGGAATTAAAAGAATTAAGTGGTTTAAAAACAATTTCAGAGGAAGAACCTAAAACCTAAGCATGCAGATTCACAAGGTAAAACTTCGAAAATACAGAAAGGGAGAATCGAAATTAGTAAGTGAAATCTAGGTTTTCAAAATAGAAAATTTAGATCTTAAGAGCTAGAAAATTTGAGATAGAGAGAAGAGGGAAGGGATTACCTCATAGTTCAGAAGCGAGGAAGACAGACGATAGACTGAAATGAGGGAGAAATCGAGAGACCGAGAGACAGACGAGAAAGAGATGGAGCAGGGAGAGAAGGCGATGACTGCTGCTGCATTTCATCCTCGAGGGAGTTCCAGCGAGAAAAAGATGAAGAGGAATTGGTGTCGGTGTTTGAGAGGAAGACAAGAACGAGAGGCGAGGAAGAAGAAGAGAAGTAGTGTGATTATACTAGGGTTTAAATTGAATGGGCTGTAGAAATTAATCAAATGGGCTGAAGTAATTGATCGATTGGGCCAACAATTAATTCGTAAATGGGCTGAATTATATGTTGATGGATTGGGCTCGATTTTTAAATAATTAATGGGCTTATTAATTTAGAAATGAGTATTAATAATGAATTAAGTTATCCCTTAATTATGGTTTGATAAAATTCATCTTTAGATTTAATTAGTAAGTAGAGAGATTTGATATAAATAGTTAGATTTAATCCAATAATTGAGATCTATTAAGTTATGAAAGTAGTAGTAATATTTAATTGGTTATAAGAATCTTTAAGCACTCAAATTTTAGTCGAGTGAAAAGATTAGAAACATTAATGGAATAATAGAATTATTATTTCATTTTTAGATGAAATAAATTATATACTCACGATGAGTATTTTCCTCTTAATTACGATTAAGGTTCGGCGAAAGGAAATTCCAGTCGTTCTGCATCAAATTTTAGTTAGACGAAGAAGCAATTCAGGTAGACTTTCTTTTATAAATAAAATCGCATGCGTTGTACCAAAGTATGATTTTCGCTTTAGAATGCTAGAATTTAAAATGTTATGAAGTATTGCATTGTCGAAAATATTTATATTTTGGTATGATGCGTATCTGTTGAACAATTAATCGATTTCGGGCTTTTAAAGATGTTTATCTTTTAAGGCCAGTGTACACCCGAACTGTGAGTCATCTTAGCGGGTTGGCCGGTTCAGTGTTCGCGGAAAGTGGCCACTTTCCCGACACACAGAATTACAGATATGTATGATTACTCCAGAACTTAGACTGCGCAGTCGAATTTTTAAGATCACAAGAATTTTAGTGAACATAGGTTCTTTAGTGACAAAATCCCTATGTTGCACTGTTTACGGCAATGGCAAATATATCAGTACGAATGTGATTTCGGCATGTGTTTACTGAGTACTTTCGTACTCAGTCCTGCATATATTTATAAATGTGCAGGTTAAGTCGTGATGACGAAGTGGAAGGCTCGGCGGCGGTTTTGTCAAACTCTTATGTTTTTACTCTCGGTGATTTATATGTCGTCATACATGTAAATCTAGAAATTGATCCAGTTTCCGCTGCCAGACTTTGTTTTAGATCCAAGAACTTATTAGCTATCTATTTTGCTTTCGAACTATGTATTTCAGACTTGTGCTCGTTTTTTTTTCATAATTCAAGATGTTGTTTTAATAACTTATTCTGAGGTGTTATCCCGATTCTCATCCAAGTAAACGCTTTCGTTTCGTTTCATTACCCGCATTTTTTTTCGAGTCACATTTTCCTCGATTTCACTTAGAGAAGTGAAATGGGGTCGTGACAGAGTGGTATCAGAGCATTTTTTGTGCTTGAAACCCGAGAGTCTTTTGAAATCCGTGTCTAGTATTGTTCCACTAGACACCTGTAACGAGTTGACAAAACCCGAGCATTTTCGTGCATCACGCGCAACGAGGAGAAGCCAAGCTGTTCATTTAAATATGAATGCGTTAGAACGGACATAATCCGTTACTTCGATTTCCGAGGATAGAAATTCAAAGTTCTTTGGTGAACTTGGAACGCTTAGTTGTATGTTTTCTTTAATAAAAAGAAAACATAGACGAGAATTTAGAAGAAACTTTCACAGGTTACTCGGAGACGAGAACATCCCAACTAAAGCCAATTCCTAACCTACGGGAAATTAAAGGAAAAGACCTTTCCTTTCTTTAACACCAATCCAGAAAAAAAGGGTCCGATTCAATGATGTATCGTTCCTAGCGATAAAAGTTAGAAAGAATGAATCATTAATAAATCAGTAAGTAAGATAAAGTATCCGAAGCCAATAAGTCACAAAGATAAGAAATACTTTAAAAGTTTATACTAAGAAAGTATACTATACAAAAAGATTTGTGAATTTTTAAGTGTTTAGAATCAAATCGAAAGTGCTTTAGCACTCAACTAGACTATATATATTTATAGAATGAGATTAGACGAAAATGGTTGAATTTTTTTTTCCTTCTTTCTTTAGATGGCGAGGATGATACGTACTGCCATACTGAGAGCCTATCAGACCTATGCGCCGTGCATGGGAGACGACCTAGGAGAGTTCCTATCTCACTATAGGAGGATGTGGGAGGCAGCATTGCCTCATGGTGCCACAGGCCTAGACGGGATCTTGCGACTGGTCCAGTTGATGCCGACCAACTGGCAGGGATGGGCCAGGATGCTATCACGAGATTTCATCCACCCCGTTGGCAGGAGTTTTGAGCGGGAAGGAGACTTTCCGAGGTTTATTGCTACACTCCATTACCACTACGACGCCTTTGGCAGAGCACCTATGGGACCTTATATTCTACCCGGAGATTTAGCACCTGTAGGCGACATGCCAGATAGGTGGGCTCCACTACCTCCTGCATACCTTCCGATGGGAGTGATCCCACTAGCACCGATACACAGCTTTCTGTATCCACCACCTGTACCCGAGATCCCAGCGAGACACGATGCTGAGGCAGGATCGTCACGACCCCCGAGAGAGATCCGATCACTACCACCGTGCCCTAGAGCACCGACCGCATACCCCATGTCCACGTCTGCACTGGGAAGCATACTGAGGGACGAGCACGAGATGCCGATGACGAGAGGCAAGGGAAAGGCCTTAGCCAAGACCGACTCTGAGGACGGCTGCACTCGAGCCGGACCATCCACAACCACTACTAGCAGGGATTCCCAGAAGAGGGAGCTATTCCCAGGCCCCAGGACCTTTCACGCTAGAAGAGGGAGCTATTCCCGCCACCGTATCCCGTCTCTTCCTTCTCGGCAGCTGCTGCTTCAGGTAATTCCTCCTTATTCCTTCCTTTCTTATTTAGTTTTTCTTTTCCAGATTTAAGAGCTTATGGCTATAGTCAATCTTGGGAGGGATTCAGATTTTTCTTTTATTTAGATTGTTTTCAAAAAAAAATTTTCGATTAAGGCTTCGCTTAATTACATTAGTTTGTGACTTGATTTCTTTAATCAGCTTTCTTGAGGACCTGAAGGAGTTTGGACAGGAGTGGTTCAATTCTCAACTCCGGCGTTCTCCTCCCTCGGTGAAGGCTGGAATTGACGCCCGAATCTCCTTTGGGGAATGGTGTGACTTCGAGCTGGAGGGTTTGGATTTAAGTTTGGGTGGCTTGATGAGGCTCTGTCCCATGGGACAGTCATGGCTAGCCCTGACCACAGAGGCAGCTTCCTTGCCTCAGATAAGTACTTCACCCCTCACGAAAATTTTGTGGCTAGATGATAGTATGGTATAGTTGTTTGCACTTTGGTTTTATTTACATGTGTGTTCCTCTAATTGAGGTCAGCCCGACATACGAGCTAAGTGTCATTTTTCTTAATGTGTATTCTGTTTTGCGGTGGGGGTAAACTTGTAGTTTATTGCTTGCTCATGTTTTGGTGATGTTGGTGATTAAGAATGAATTACAGACTTGGGGAAGTTCTAATATTTAGATTTATCAAGGTATTACTTAGGATCAGATTAGTCTTTACTGGTCTGTAAAATAAATCATGTCTAGGACTAATTCGTTGAGTTCTAGTTCCCTACAGTTCTGTGAGCATGCATCTTATCACTTGAGGTATGTGTTATCTAAGTTCTGCACTTTGAGGTTAAGTCTATATGCAAAGTCTTCCAAGTTCTTACACGTACTATAAGTGATTGATAACGTAACTAGGTTGAGAAGGGGTCTAAACATTAGTTCTAACACAAGCATACTGGAATATGAGATTTTATTGTGATGGTTTCGGCATCATCAAAAAGGGGGAAATTGTT
>JAPKLX010002968.1:0-11736 GCA_026898415.1 Leonotis leonurus
TTATGGAACTACGAGTTATGTACTGGGCGTTGCTCTGATACTTGTCATTTGAGCTTTAGAAATTAGCGGAGAAAAGTGGAAATGATTTTCAGCTAAAACCTCAAAACCCCTTTCACCTCAAATGGATAATGTAAGGTTTCTTTTTCTTTATATTTTTATTTTCTAATTTTCCTTAGCTCTTACAAATTGCATAATTCATTTCCATCTTACCTTTCCTTCTCATTTTCATTTTTCGCTAATTCGAATTATATTATATACAAAGTCCAAATTTGACCAAAAAAAATTATTTGAATCAAATGTTAGTCAAATTACTATCTTTCTCATTTTCTATTACGATTTTAGATCGTTCATAAATGACACAACTCTTAGGCTGCATTTGGCAGATGTGGTAGATGAGTTTAAGTAAGTTGGACTGATTTTATCTCATGTCCTCTTATGTTTAGTAGCAAAAAGAGTTAACCAATGACCGATCTTGGGAGCAGCTGACCGAGCATTCGAGGAGGACGCCTAGGAGGACGCCCCTATGCAGGACACTTTTGCTCCCGGGCCCTCCTCATATTCGACGGGCGTCGGCCAGTATCACTATGGTGCCGACTCTATTTCTACCGGTGGTGTGGATCACCTCACGTCGCAGTTTCAATCTCTTAGCACTGAACTCGGCACCCTTCGATCCGACTTCACCTCCTTCAGGCAGGACTTCACCAGCTTCTCCCAGAACTTTGGGGCCCATGCTCACGAGGCCCAGTCCTTCTACCGGGAGTTTGGAGACTTCAGATCCTCTATGCTTCGGAGTCAGGTGCGGATTGAGGAGAGGGTGACCGCTACCCACGACATAATGTCTGAACAGGCTCGTCAGTGGAGATTATCTCAGGAGCAGTCGGCTCTCCAGTATCAGCAGATACTCAAGAACAACCGACAGATGGCCGAGCTTAACGCCCAGTGGTCCAACTGGGTTTTGTACGATCACCCACCGCCGCCACCGGATCAGCAGTGACAAGTCACTGCCCAGTACGTATTTCTTTTCGTTTTCTTTTTGCGTGTGTCCGGGTTGTTTTTCATTCAGTCTATTTTCTTGTTTTGTTGCTTCTTTTGCTTTGTTTAGCGTTTCTTTTGTAGGTCTAACCCCTTACAATTCCTCAAGCTCTCACCATCGCCGCATCGCAATGTATCGGGTATTATCTTTCCCTCTCTCTCTTGTTTTTATGTTGCAATGAGGACATTGCTATCTTTATTTCGAGGGGGTGTGTATGCTCTATATTGTAGCATGCGGCATATTCTTAGAACTGTGTAGTTGTGCATACATGTTTGTCCAATTGCTGTCTGAGCTTGATATGATTAGTGCTTGATTTTGACGAGGACTTGTTAATTATGTTTGATGGCATGAATTGCCGTTGTGAGTTATCGATTGGGTATGAGTATTGTATTTTGATCATAGTTGTTGTGGGTCACTCTTTGTGTGATGATTTTATGTGATAGCTCGTAGCGTTGTGAATTTGGTTAAAAATTGCTCGTTGGCTAGACTTGTTTATTAATTATTGTGTTTGTAAGATTGAGTTGGGAGGCTTCTGCTCCTCTGGAAACCATGAGCATGGGAAACCACACGAGAACACTTTAGATAACCTCTAAATGTTTTTATCTCGTGACTTTTGGCCATATAACCTACTCTTTCGATATCTGGCTCGAATGGCCTTTATAATTATAATTGAGTCGCTTGAACTGTTTGAATAGGTGATAAGAACTCTACCCCTCTTCCTCTATGAAATCGAAGAAAATTTTAGATTCGAGGAATGGTATGGGAAACCACACTAGGATACTCGGTTTATCTGAAGATCACACCTAGTGACCAATGTTCTATATATCACTGAAAACTCTATGCGGTTTGGCTCTTAATTAATTGTGATTAAAATGATAAAAATCCAAAGTCTAGCTTGTGAGTGATTGAAAAGTCAAATTTACATGTGTTATTGAGTTTGATCATATTGAGTTGCACCTTCGAGGGAAACACATAGTATTGATTGATCTATAATCTTACGATCCCTTTTGATTGCTCGTAATGAATATGATTGCTATTGCATAATTATACTTGTCGCTTGTTTTGAAATCTCCGTATTATGTCGAGTTTAGACTTGCTTGAGGACAAGCAAGGTATTGTGTGTGGGGAGATTGTTTTTTCTATTTGCGGTCTCGTTTCTCTCATAATCTTGTCTATCGTATTGCTTGTTGTCGTTCGATTTGATGCTTTTGTGCTCTATATGTTACATTTTAGGTAAAGATTGACACACGAAGTGGAACATCGTTCGAGAAGAGAAACGAGGGCGAAAAGAGGAGAAAAGGATAAAAAAAAAAAGGGCAGAACGCATGCCTAGCGACCGCTGGCTTGAGCCACGAGGAGGGACAGAACCTGGAGCTAGCGGTCGCTAGGGGTTAGCGACCGCTGGCCCCTGTAATGTAGAGAAGACAGAACAGTGAGGTAGCGAGCGCTACCCCCCCAGCGCTCGCTACCCCACTGCAGCATCACCTCAGCCAGCGAGCCAGCGCTACCCTGGCGCGATTTTCCCACCTATTTAAAACGCCCACGCGTGATTTTTCTATTCTTCTTCCTTCACATTTTGTACTTCTAGTCTAGGGTTTAGACCACGAGAGAAAACACTGTTAGTCTAGATTTTATTCCTTGTTCGTTCTTCAATTTCGTTGTGGATTCGTTTGTGATTCAAAACCGATGATTCTTAATGCATTATTTTTCCTTTCAAACAGTGAGTTCTTTTATTGCTTTCTTATTCGCTTTATGATTTATTTCCTTTTTGCTTAGTTATTATTTAATTTCCAATTCAGTAATATAAATCTTACAATCATGATGATCAATCAATTCAAGGTATGCTTCAATTCAGTTCTCTTAATTCATCGCTCTTAGATTTAGGATTTAATTGCTTTATTAATTTTCGCCTAGGTAATTCGTATTTTGCATTCTTTGATTTAATTTGCCTAGATAGATTAATTAGATTAAAAACCCAAAACCCTTCATTTTAATTGCTTTCTGTTCTGCAACTTAGATAAAGCCCTGCTTAGCCTTCCTTGAGAATACGACTTAGGGTCAACTTATTAATCTATAACGAATTCGTACTCTTGCGAACAATTTTCTATAATAAATTGTAAGTATATTGGCTGGAAATATTCCTCGTGCCTGATACTGAGTCCCTTTATCGGACAGTGGGTCTGGTCTAAACAACGCCACGTACTACAGTTTAAAATAAGTTGAAACAATGATAAAATTAAAAAAGTTGTGTATATTTAGGTGTCTAAATTCATGACCTAATTGTGGACTTAAGAATAAAACGACATAAATTGAATTCAACACTTGCCTGAACAAAAACTACATAAGTTTATATGTCTTAAATTATTATGATAAATAATTAGGAATGTTAATTTTTAATTAAAGATTAAATAAAATACATGTAAAATGTAATAATAAAAAATTTTAAAATATATATCTATTAATAGATAACTTAGTATGTGGGTAATAATGAAGTGTAATTTCATTATATAATAATGATATATGACCGAAAAATCAACAATTTGATTGAATTATCAATTATACATCGAAATATATTCATTGACTATTTTTTATATTAATAAAAATGATACTTAGATATGAAATGATATACAATTAACATAGGATATATAAATAAATAAGAAGATTATACACTATTTTATATTTATATATTATTATTTTAATAAAAAAATACGATTCATTCAATTTATATTATCTATATTAAAAAATATATGTGGATTTTTTGAATAATAATATAATTAAAAGTATGTTATAATAATCATATGTAATAAATTATATATTAAAAATATTTTCAAATAATGTGAGTTGTAGAAATTTTTATATAATTTATTTTTATCTAATATAGAAATCTAAACATTTTCATATAATTTATTAATTTTCATTAGATTTTAAAAAAGTGTACATATTCTATATAAATTATTATTAGATTAGTTATCAAAATATAAATATCAAATTAATATATCTCTATATACATGTTATATTATTAAAGTAATACTTAAATATGTAATAGTATATAATATGATCTATGATATTCATAGAAAAAAAACATAACATAAATATCATATGCTTATATAGAAATAAGAATTTATAATATTATATTTGATTAATATATAGATAAAATTTTAAAAATTTAGAAAAATAGAAAAAATTAAATGAGGATTTCAAGATCTGAAGCTAAGGTGGACAGTTTAGTCCGTATTATATATTATAGTATAGATTATTTCAATTAATTATAATGTATATAGAGGTAATTAAAATGTAATTAAAATTTAATTCGATAGTTGTATTGAAGTATGTGCAAATGTAATTAAAGACTTTTGTAAATTATGTGTTCGGCGAATTTTGTGTTATGATTTTTTTTGCCTCTGTAGTTAGAAAAGTGATAGGATGCAACCCCGATAATAGGCCCATGCGAAGCCCAATATTATTGGACCTCGGCAAGAAGTACAGCCAGCTCGGCCCATTGGACCTCGGCCAGCAAGTAGCAAGCTCGGCCCACTGAAAGGCCCATAAGTCACCTGGGCTACTTCGGTCCAAAAGCCCAGAAGACGTGGCGCCCCACGATCTCGGCACACTCAACCCCTGCCATAACTGTAATTTGTTGTTTATAAATAGTACTTCTAAGCTAGATTGAAGGGCAGGTTTATTACTCTCTCTTAAGAACTCAAAAATATTAATACAAAAGATCTTTTTCTCCGTGGATGTAGATCTAATAAAAGATCGAACCACGTAATTCTGTGTTCATTCTATTCCACATTTTTCCATCCTGCAAACACTAAAAATTGTTGATCGAACAAAAAGTTCTAGGACTATCGAATTATTAAATAATATTCCTTCCGTCCCGCTATTTCTAATTTGATTTCGTCATAAAATTATCACAGTTTTAATTAAATCAAACTAGAAATAGGAGGTCGGATAAAAAGAAGTAATAATAAAAAAAATCAGTGGTTCTGAGCAATTGGATCAAATATATTTTAACATTACAGTCTACTCCATTTCATTACATTATCAAATAATCTTAACTTAGAACGTAACTCAGTCTTGGCACATATAATAGAATAAAAATATTTGAATAAATTATTGTAGACTATGGCATATAGTTTTATATTTAATAAACATATTTGGGGGACAATATCAATTAATTAAACACCGTGGTATTAGGATTTACATTTACTACTTTTAGGGAAAATTATTTTTTAATTAAATTTCACTGTTGCAATAAAAAGATCAAATTTGCCTAAATTCTAAAATCAAGTTCAAATAATTTGGTTCAATAAATAAAAATTGAGCTCAAATTCAGTTTGTTTATTATTCAATTTAATAGTAAATTAGAATTCGAACTCGGCTCGTGTTCGTTAAAAATTCGAGTTTATACCCGTTAAAAAGTTTGTTTATTAAAATTATTCGTATATAAGTTCGCAAACTATTCGAAGTTCGGCAATTTAAAATTATATTCGAACGTATTTGTGAATCTTTCGAATCGAATATCACTAGTCATGAAAAATGAGTAATTTTTATTACTATCATTATTTGTTGTTGTGAAAACGAAACTATTTAAAAATTATATAAGTCGATTTTCATCATTTGACCCAATAGATGAAGATTGGCTCGGCTAAGACTACTCGATCTATCCCGCATGAAATTTTCAAAAAAAATGTTTTAGAAAATAATTAATAACAATGATTTTTTCAAAAATCAAAATAAATTTCATTTATGATAATTGAGAATAACTAATACTAAAAGTAGTGGAATGAATGATTAATTCTATGTTCATTTATTGATTATTATTGTATAATAGTCATGTGATAAACAATGGAATATAAATGCTCATGGATACCAACCATACTCTTAGAATAATTCAACCACATATACTAACGTCCATCATAACAAAATACATGGAAACCATGATGTTGGACAACTTCTTAGACAAGAACATATATACTGCACATATTCGGAACGAACAATACGAATAAGAATTAATTGTCTCATTCTTATTTTCCTAGCATGAACTATGCGATATATGTACTATCAATAGAGTTTGTTATTGTAGTTCTCACAACATCGCAAATTTTCAGATATTGTTTTAAGCATTCAACATCATTGCATTGTCGTTACCCGTTGTACGTCGGAGCTGCTATCTCCCTTCTTCTACTCTTTGATTTCTCTCATTTGAAACCTTGATTTGAAGAGAGGAGGTAGGTAAAGATGTATGAGGAGGAAGAAGAAGAAGAAAAAAAGGAGAATGAGAAGAGATAGTGGTGGCAGTAGGGCAACTACATCGTGGTGGAGTGGCATGTGTGCGATGCTTGCATCAGTGGAACTGGTAGTCGAAAACGATTTTTGAAGAAGGATATGAAGAGATAAAGATAAATGAAGAGACAATTGAGATAAATGAACCGCAATTATCTTCTAAGAAGTTTGTCTTAGATTGTTGCACATGATGAAATGTAATATATTTTATATGTCATGTGTCTTGAATTTCAAAGTTGTTTATTCAAGATATAAACAAAGAGAATCTTCGTATGCTATGTTGCTGACTGAAGAAGAATGGAGTAAAGTGCATATTATTATTTTCTCTTTTCTCGAATATTTTCATTAGATACATAAACTAATCTAAATTATCAATGTATTTATTTTAAATTTTTTAAATATTATATATATATATATATATATACTTTTTTTTGCAATTGATATTACCATATTTAATTTTTAAAAATGGATTACATCAACATTAAATTACATGGCCGCGTCACGGAGGACTCGAACCTGAGACCTATTACCTTGGGCACTAACCTCACTACTAGGGGTGAGCATGGTTCGGTTCGGTTACCGAACCGAAAAAATAATGAAAACCGAAAAAAACCGAACCGAAAAATATAAAACCAAAACCGAATCGAAATAACCTTGAACCGAAAAAAAACCGAACCGAAATTTTCGGTTCGGTTTCGGTTAAAAACCGAAACTGGAAAATATTTAATAAATAATTATTAAAAACATATTTAATAAATAATATTTAATATATATTTATATATTTAATAAGTAATATTAATTAAATAATTATTTAATAAGTAATATTTAATATCTATTTATATATTTAATAAGTAATAATAATTAAATAATTATTAAATAATATGTTTCGGTTTTCGGTATTTCGGTTTTTTTATGTCAAAATCGAAACCGAACCGAAAGATCAAAATTTTATAAAATCAAAACCGAACCGAAATTATCGGTTCGGCTCGGTTCGGTTCGGTTTTCGGTTTTTTACCATTTTTTGCTCACCCCTACTCACTACCACTATATTAAATGGATTACCCTATTTAATATAGGGTTAAAATATCCAACAATTAATCTTTTCTTGTCCAAACTTATTCACATCAAGTCGCTACTGAAAAGTGAAAGCTCAAATGGAAATCCAGACAACACTACCACAATTATGGATGTATTGTAAACAACATGAAACTGAAGTTTGATATTAATGGGGATCTTGCAACTTGTTAATTTATTTAGTGTCTGTATTAATTAGATCGTAGACTATCCAACATCTAATCAATTACAACACTTTGCATGTCGTTTTCATATTTGCTTCAACTCTTACTTGTATCAATTCTCATACTACCAATACTACTAGAATTTCCTATTTAAGCATAAATAGGTTGACTAACTATATTCCTAGTAAATCTCTATAAACTTCAATATATTTGGCGTACAAACTACGCAATGTGTCAAAGCAACGACACCACATTTATAGATGAATTTCCTATATATTAAATGGTGTACTACTAATGACTATTCTGAAGTAGAAGGGATTAACCTTAAGGTCACAATTTTTGAGACATTGCGTAATTCTTATATTAAGTATGTTAAAAATTAAAGAACTATACTACTAGTAATATTGTTAGTCAATCTAGTTATGTTTAAATAAAAAATTATAGCAATGTTGGTAGCACGAGAATCGGTACGATTAAGAGCGGGAGCAAATATGCAAGCTACTTATGCAAAGTATTGTTAGTGTTGACCAAATGAAATTGGACCTTGATTTGTAATTTGAGAAAGTAGTTGATGCATGGGATGAGTTAACTCTTTTTGATGCAATTGGATGAGGGGCACAATAACTTGAAGTATAGAATCATACCAAAGGTGGCATGTGATGTGCTACCAATTCTTATAACTAATGTGGCATCATAATCTTATTTTAGTGACGATGGTAGAGTTATTGAACTATATCATGCCCTTTTAGAAGTGAATATGGTATAAATGTTACTTTGGACTGGTGATTGGCTACTAGTTAGATATGAGATCAAGAAAAAAACCAAAGTAGGTATTGTTTTGATTCTATACCTATAAATATATGTATTTTATGGATAAAAAAGTTAATATCCTATCTTCATGAATTTTATGTAAAAATTAATATCTTGTTTAGTAGATAAGATATAACAGTATAAGATAATTTTGTCTTTTCAAATCATGTTTTTTGTAGCAAATTAGAAAAATATGTTGGCCCGCTATTATATAGTCCGTTCAAAAATAACTAATTTGACGTACAATTTAATCTGGTCTATTTGGTGTGATTAAAATTATCAGTTGCTATTATTAACTTTTCTATCCACAATTGCCCTCGCTATCGCTTTGAACCATAAAATTTAAGGTTCTTCAAAACACAGTTGCACCAAAGTGCTCTTCAAAATCGAGCACACCAAAGGGTTCTTCAAAATCGCAGCTGCACCTGAGGTTCTTCAAATTCACAGTTGCACCAGGTTCTCAATTTCTGAATTTCATATGCATCTTTTGTTTGTTCTTTATGAAATTTTCTTCTTCCACACGAGTATTATGAGTACTCTTTTCTTATGTTTCTTGCAGCACAAAACTTAAAAATTAAGAGCTAAAAAGAGCTAACAAACTCATAATCAACAAATCAGATGCTCGATTTCTCTCTATCTCTCTAGCACTCACATAAACTCACTTTCTCTCTCTATAACCCCCTCTTTGAGGTTTTCGGGGACGTCATAGATTAATTAGAGTTTATAGCGAGCTCTTTCATTTAATTCATATTCTCCCTGTTTGAGGTTATCATGTGTTATAAGTGGTCATACTTAGGTTAAAATATTTCTCACTGCATTATTAGGTTTATGGTTTCTTATGTGTATTAAGTGATATGTGCAAATGTTGCTCTCATACATGTGATAAACTTTCTTTTTTTATTCTTTTCTTTTTGATAGTCATTGCAAGCTTGTTCCGAAAAGGCTAGCAGTAAACTTATATTGAATTGTTTATCTAATTAAGTCATTCTCTAAATTCATGGATATCATGACTACAAGAAATATTAAAATAATGACGGATTAGTAACGAAATAAAATTCGATATTAATTTAGTAACAAATTAGTGATGAATTTTCATGAATAGTGATTTCATTAACTTAATTACGGATTTAGTAACGAAACAGCGATGGATCATCGTACCAAAAATTATGACATTCCTTTAATGACAGATATAATAACAGATTATTTGTCTTTAAATTTAATCATGGAATAATATTGTCACTAAAATAAATAAATAAATAATTACATAAAAAAAAACAATTAATTCCAGTTACCGACTCATTACATCACTAGTATTTTACAATTAAAATAGAATATTAATTTATTAATTTCGTATTGTTTATTCTTTTATATTATTGGAGCCTAAAGCTAGCTAGTAGAATCAATCTTTGTTTTACTAGTAGTCTAAGTGTGTAGATATTATTAATGTTTAAGTGAGATACCGATGATTATTTCTTGATTTGATACCATATACTTTCGTGATTTAAGTTCTCCTTAAGTTATTTATGCAATTTTAGCTTTAACAGTTGATCTAGAATCTTTTGAATATCTTGAACAAAAAGTAAGTGAGGAATTGAGCCTTTAACTGACATAATATGTAGTTTATTCATTTCATTAAGAGCTTGTCGCACAAGTACATGAATTCTTACTTCTAAAACTTGTTTTGGTTTATTATTCAAAATTGCTATTATGTGCGAAGAACTTGATATAATTTTATATCCTTTTTGTAGGTCACATCTTACCTAAACATTGTCACTACTTATAATCTCGTTTAAACTCACTTTTGAGCCTTATAGCCGTTTTTTTTTTTTCTAGTCGGATGATAGGGGGTGATGGAGGTTAAGAGAATCGTGGATTGCATGATTTATTTATTGGATTTGGGTATTTGATGGGTGAGACTTGAGAGATAAAACTCCTAGAAAAATGTGTGTAATTCTCATAAGCTCGTATTTGAGTATCGTATTAAATGCAAAGAAATAAGTGGAAAAAAAATATGGAAAATGCATTTGAAAAGATAAATAAAGACAAATTAATTGTTCAATAAGAGCATAAGAGAATGCACCAAGATTTGAGTTGTATATTGGAGGAGTATAAAATATTTGGTATTGAACATAATTGATAAAGATAGATTAATTGAAGAAGAAATAAAGTGGTTGATTAAAATTATAGTTACTTGACCAAATTTTTCTCACCTTAACCAATGTCCCTAATTACAAACCAAATAAAAGTCATAATTGATCCTTGTTCAACCACATGTGAAAGCGGTGACTAAATTAGACGATCTGCAAGTCTATTGTAAGTGGGTTGCATTGTTTTGACTTATTGAGTGAGTATTGTCATATAATACACTTTAGTGATGAGCGATACACTTCTCCCGAGGTTCCATTGTTTAAATTTTTAGATTAAATTTTTTACTTGAGTCGTATGAATTTTCTATAAGCGTTCATGACAGAATTATAGTGGCATTATAGTAATGTAATTCATGTGTAAAAAATATAGAAAAATGACAGAATTGTAATGTAAATAATAATGCAATTCCGTCACTATTGCATTATTAAATTGTTACATAAACTTGTCCAATGTTGAGTATATTTCAATAATTAGTTACTAATTTGTTACAATATTTACTGATGAGAAACAATCTGTCACTAGGAGAGTTAGCATCAAATGATTTGACTAATTTTTTTCGTTACAATTCATTCAATGTTTTTATTTAGTAACGAAATTCTTACTTTTAATGACGAAAATTTTCGTTACTAATTTTACGTTTTATTGGTGTACGATCTTTGAAAGAATTGACAAAGTTGATGATATTTTTTCATGTGTTGGTGGAAAAAAATAGTTTAGATAAATTTTCACACTCGTTAAATCTCATATGATTCGTTTATTACGTTTCTATGGCCTCTTAATGTGTTGATTTCATCAAGAAACTCATATTACTATTTATAAGCTAATAAATAGTGAAACTTCATAAGAGATGTTGTCGAACAATATCAGTAAAATTCATATTAGAATTGTAGCAAAGTTCCAAGTAGTATGACAAATTACGACAACACTACATAAGAGTCGAGAATTAAAATTAAAAATTTACCCTCGTTTAACTAATTGTGATGTAACAATGTCCTTAGGAAACAAGCAAGATATTTCAGTCATCCTCATTTTTCCACAACGGTTACAACCAGTCTTGTTCAGCCATGAGTTCGTTGATTATGTAACCAACAAGTGATAAGAGAACAAGAAGTAAGGAATATGCTCAAAATGTAGTGACCAGGTTGATTAGAAATAAAAATTGTGTTAGAGGTTAAATAATAATAAATGTGTTTCTCTTGAACAAACAATAAATTCACAAAT
>JAPKLX010002659.1:0-12369 GCA_026898415.1 Leonotis leonurus
TTCCCTAATCTTCACTTTAGAAATTTGAGGTATGTTTAAACAAAGAGCAAAGTATCAGATTCATTATGGAAGTTTAAAAGCTTCTAAATGATCTTAAGATTTAGATTTCGCAAACTCTAAACTTAAGAGATACAAATTAGAGAACAGATTTAAACTTAAAACCATTCTATATACAGAAATCATGATCAACTACATATATAGCATTTTTTTTATCAAAACTTAACAGAAAAATCAGTTAGATGCCTTTGAACAAATAGGAGTTGTTTCCCCAGAACATAAGAGACTGAAAAGTTGGTTTATAACTCTGATTTCTTTTAAAAGAATCGATATGCCAAGTAGATTAAAGCATAAAAAAAATTCTCATGAAGCTCAAATAGGATAAAAAGGGACTCATCGATAAGAGGAAAACATGCAGACTCAGTTTAGATTACAGTCAACCCCTTTCCCAGATCCAAATCAGAAATCAGACCCCTAACCTCTAATTCTCAAACCAGAATTTTCACCCAACCAGACCATATACATGAATTTAAAACTGAACAAAAATAAAGAAGAACTCAGATTCAAATTACCACACACTTCAAACTGAGCCTAGGAAAACACACTCATTCATGTCAAGAACATATGTTTCTTCCAAAGTTAGAACTTAGCAATTAGAGAATATGAGCATGCTTCAAGATTTAGCTTACATATTTTCATATTAAAGCACCACTGAAACTCAGAATTTAACTAGAAAGGAAACAATAATAAAGCAGAAAAGAAAAGGTAGAAGACTTAGCTTATGCCTCAGGACATAGCTTCTACCTTAGTGTGCATCGGCTAGAAGACAAACAACTGGGCCAGAAATGAAATCAACCCCCCACATCCAAACCATCCACAGCTCCAAACTAAAGCTCACTCCCTATATTAGAACAAAAGAATCAGTCATTAGAAGAAATTAGAACTCGCTGTGAATTAAATTTAGGGCTTTTCCCAAAACTCTTAACTAACCCAAATCCAACAATAAATCAAGGCATGAAATAGGATTTTCCACATAGAACTTGTAAATAAGAGAAAAAGGGGATTATGAATTACCCCAGTAAAATCCTGCGAGGCTCGGCGCGGCGGCTGTCCAAGGAAGCTCCGACAAGCTTTCCGCCGATTCAAGGGAGAGAAGCCAAGAATTTAGAACTAGAGTTAAAGAGAGGTAAATAAAGATTTAGATAAATTATACAAATTTTAGAAATATATATAAATCCAGAATAAGGAACTGTAAATTTGGAAATTTAGAAGAAGATAAGACCTTTACCTTGAGGTCGCCGGCAAGGGAGCTCCGGTGAGCTTTCCAACCGGGACCAGCCGCAAGATCGAGAGCAGAGAGAGATCCGAGAGTTGAGTTGAGAGGAGATGGCGATAGCTGCTGCTGCATTTCATCTGAGAGCGGGCCGAGAGGGATAGAGCGGAGGAGGCGGCGAGATAGAGAGAAATAGACGGAGAGAGACGGTGGGAGAGAAGCATAGAACATCGAGATTGAGAGGAAAGAGTTGATTGGGTGTTTGTCGTGTAAACAGAGGGAGAAGAGGTAGAGAGAACAATGAGAGAAGGAAGAGTATAGCAACTAATTGATTGAGCTTAGGGTTTACATGGGTCAATTTAATTAAATGGGCTAATAGGTTTAATACTAATGGGCCGAGTCATAGAATGTTTGGACCGAACATGTTTATTCTGTTGGGCCGAGAATTTAATCCGTATGGGCCGAGTAGCTATTCTGTTGGGCTCCAGAAATAAAACAAAGGTGGACCAGTTAATCACTTTATTTGGGCCTAACTATATGTTAATGGTTAGGCCGAAAATTTAACCCTTAAGGATCCAAATAAATTAGTTAGCATTGGGCCAGATTTTATTAAGTTAATGATGGGCTAATTTAATTAGTAATTGGGCTCACTTAATTAACTTAAATGAGCTAGCTAGCATTTTGATAGATCAAGACTTAATTAAGTGGGCTAAGTCTAAGAATGAAATCTTGAAGTTAAATTAGAAATTATCTAGCTCGATTCAAAGATCAAGAATAAACTCTCAAATTAGCCAAGGATAATAATTTCTCGCACTTGGAATTAATTGATGGATTAATTAAGTACTAGATAATGCTAAAACCCAATACAAGAGTAAAGTAAAAAATTTTATTATTCTATTACATATTGTTAGATTAGTTGAGTTAAATAAATTAGGATTGAAATAAATTATAGCTTGGCTTGAAATCCTAAGAGAACATTTTTTTGAGAAAATAATAAAGCACTCGAATATTAGTCGAGTTTAGAATTGAGAACAACTCTTGTAATAATAAGGATGTCATTTCAAAGTAGAAAATAATATATATACACTCAGATGAGTATCTCACCTCGTAAACTCGATTAAGGTTACGCTGGGAGGAAGTACTAAGCCAGAAGGTCGAATTTAATTAGAAGAGGAAGCGAGCCAGGTAGGCTTTCTTACACGATAAAAGAAAATATATGTGTGTGATATCAGTTTATGTTTTTCTTTCCAAAAAGTTGTTGAATTCAAAATGTCTTTCAAGTATTGTCTGCCATAAAATGTGTATGATTTTCGTATGATACCTATCTCCTCAATGAAGTTAAAAGAATCGAATTCAGGTTCCAGTGGGTTAGCGTCTCCACTCGAACTAGTGTTCAAAAATGGTTCCAGTGGGTTAGCGTCTCCACTCGAACTAGTGTTCAAAAAGGGTTCCAGTGGGTTAGCGTTTCCACTCGAACTAGTGTACACAAAGTAATCGTGAGTCATCGAACGGGTTGGCCGGTTAAAGTGACTGTGAGCCGGCGAAGGTGTTGGCCGGTCAAGGTGTTCGTGGAAGGTGGCCACCTTCCCGACACAAAGAAGAAGAAGAAGTTACAGATGTGGTAGATTATTAAAGAACTTAGATCGATCGAACTTTAAGATTTCACAAAAGGATTTTAGTGAACATAGGTTCTTTAGAGACAAAATCCCTATGTTTCACTTACAATGGCATGACAATTATATTTGTATGTGTGCGATTTTGGCATGTGTCTACTGAGTACAATTTGTACTCAGCCCTGCATATATTTATAAATGTGCAGGTTGAGCGATGATGAAGGAGGAGTGCTATGTTCGGGCTTTTTGTCGATCTCTTATTAGTTGACTCTTGGGGGTTCTACATGTCTTCACACATGTAGAGCTTTTAGCGATCCAAGTAACTTTCCGCTGCCAGTATGAGATTGTTATGTAATAAACCTAAGACTCAAGTTTCCTTCATGACAAGTTATTATGTATTGAGCATAAGACTCAAGCCCTTTCTTGCTAATCATGTATGATGAATTATTCGCCCAGTTATGAGGTTGTTGTTCAGTTTCGTCCTCGTTTCATTACCCCATTTCTATCCCGATTTCTTTAATCCCTTCCAAAGTCACGGTTTCCCTGACTTCGCGATCCTTAGCGGAGTGCGGGCGTGACAAATACATAGCTTATAGCTTTTAGTTACAATCAAGTGTTTTGTTTATTATCTTTCCTTATTATATTAATAACACTTGAGTGATTTTATCCATTCTCTTTACAATCCCAAACACTTTCATGTTGTATAGTTAATACATGTATTTATGTTATGATTGTGTTCTTATATTACTAGCAACATTCTCAACCCCATATCACTATGTATCCATATCTTTATGTTAAGATTATGTTCCTATATTACTTGAAACCATTTTCATCCACATAGCTATATATTACTACCGTGTAGTGCTTCTTTGATTTAGATACAAATTTTCATCATATTACCAATGTATAGATATAAATCATATATATATCTAATTTAATTTATACCACTTATCATTGTATATGCAACTCATATAAACCATTTTAACTTTACCAAGGTACCAATATAAAATATGTAACATATCCCTTTACTTATATATACTTCCAAAGTATACACTGTAATATCCCGTATTTTAATTAATTGAATGAACGATATTCGAATGCGATTATTAATTATATATTAAGTAGTTTATTTAAATATCGAGAATTTAATCTAGTGAAGAGGGGTTGTGATTAGGATAATAAGTTATAAAAGAAATCTTGAACTAATATCTTAAGGGATTAATATTAAGATGTATGATTTACTTTGGACATATATAAATATTAAGTGTATAAATATGTTTTACAGTTTGAAGAACTTATATATGACATACATGAGATACTTATAACAATAAGTTGTATGGTTAAGATATATATACATATATCTAATGAAGCATGCTACACTTAAGTATATATATATATGTTGTGAAATCTGAATATGTTATAAGGAACCACACGGTTGCTATATATATATATATGTTGCTAAAATAGATTATACAAACAATAAGAACCACACGCATGGTGTACATATATAAGTAATCCCTGCCAACTCTATATGGTAAAGTAAAGTACATGCATGGATAGATATTAGTAAGTGAGGAAAGCTAATAAATGAAAACACTTGAGTATAAGTTATATTACATACATAGGTGTTGGTATAGATCCTGCTAACACCAAAACCTATAATACATCATATTAAAACAAAATATCTAAGACCTAGATATTTACATAAAGCTGCACAGCAGCATGTTTAAGAAGAAAAGAAGAAGATAAGTGTAAAGAATGATTATATAAAACAATTGAAGGGACAGTTAAGGGAAGGAACAGCAGCCATGCTGCTGCAAAGTAGCTGTAATTTAGGATAAGAAAGGAGGAGTCCAAGGTTGATCCATGCTTCATTCCATGCCTTGATTATCTACAGAGATGATTAGACAAATTAGAAGATAACAACAAGCTATTAATAGAGCTATCTAACCTCAGGTATTAAGTAAGATAAGAAGATAAACAACACCACACTGCAATATAACTATAAAAAGAGATGCAAAGGCTGCATTAATACTTGTTGGTCCCGAAAGAGCAAGGTTTGGTGTATGGGGGGGGGAATACACCAAATACTAACTTTTCAGTTTTACTTGACTGATTATAAGAGAGCTCAAGCTATTCTGTACAAGAAATTGCTTGGCAGTGACTAAACAGATCGATATGCAGATCAGTAGCTGATTTAGTCCAAACAGATTACTCTCTTAGTGAAAACACTTAGCAGACAATAAGAGTGATCTTATTACTTTCTAAGTGTAGAGTGAGTGCGGAATAATGGTGGATTTAGTGAATGCTCTTGTTTAGAAAACCTTAAGAAGTTAATCAGATCGTTTAAGCAGATTGTTTGAGAATGCAGATTATATGATAGTGCACAGGGTTAGAATAATAAACAACAGATAATATAAAGAGTGCAGAAATGTAAAGCACACAGTTGTTTAACGTGGTTCGGGAAAACCCTACGTCCACGATCTGGTCAAAACTAGACCAGATTATCCACTACTAGGATACTCTGCTTCTTTATACTCGTGGAGAACGAGTCACAAGTACCAATCACAACTAGAGTGATACTTATGCACGAATGAAGGGTCGTGTCCCTTTACAACAGATTACCTCTACGTTACCACTAGAAAACTACTAGCTAGCAGGGTGATCTCCTTTCTCTCGACAAGACAGACTTGAATCGAGGTGGTTGGTGTGATGTAGAATCACGAGATGTTGAAGCTCTAAGTCTGGAATGCAGAGTGCTTGAAAGATAATTGCAGTATAGCTCGCGTGTGTTCTCTCTCTTTTTCCAGATTGTTGTCTTCAACTATATAGGCTTTGAATTTTAAATTCTAGCCGTTTGTTGATTGGCGTGAGATAGATGGTATATTGCCAATCAATGGTTTCCATCATATCTGTTCTTGCCATATGGGAAAGGTTGACTCAATCTTTGATTTATGGAAATCAGATTGTAAACGGTCTCTTTCCTTATATGATTAAGTCGTAGATCTTCTTTCCAAACCCTGTTGGATGGACCTTGATCTTGACGTGGCAAGTGTATATGATGTGTAGGATGATGTCAGCTAATGACTTGATGACTCAATCGCTCTGGTTCATCGCTGTAGGCATCGATCTGGTCATCGATCTGGTCGCTGTCTGTTACAGCAGATCGATTCCTTTGGGCGTGAAATCTTGACCTTCATCCTATTCTAAGTTGAGAATGACTTCTATAGGAACATCTCCTTTACATTTTAAGTCATCTCCTAATCTGTTCCAAAACAGAAATCACCTAATCTATAGTGATCTGGTTTTTACACGAGGAACAAGTTATGTTCTAAGCTAAGTGTGTTTCGAGATACCATCATCAACACTAAAAACTTTAGGGTTCCCAACAATTTCCCCCTTGTTGATGATGTCGAAACCACACTTTACAAAAGATAACCTATCTGCTTATACAGATCGATCTGGTCTGGTTTTCCAGATTGATCAAATTACGTTATTAAGTTTATAACGTTTTAGGATAGTTTATATGTGTTCTGGACAATGAATTGTTGTCATCAGAAACTCAAAATGGATTTCATATATTGATAAGAAGACAAGAGAGGTTACAGATAGACAGAACAGATCATAAGAAAAAGGCAGATCATAAAGATATAAGAAATAAGACTACTATCTGCTTTTTCTTCTCTCCTCTTGTTGCTTCTTCATCTTTGCTCTGGTCTCATCAGAGATCAGCTGGACACTCTCGTATACTCCCTCTCTTACCCTTATGTAATCTGGGTCTTCAGCATCCACCTTATACCCTCTGTTTTCTGCTAGTTGGTTTATGAAGTTCAGCAGAAAGGTTTTGTCAGGGAGGTCTGTCCCAGGAATACTGGGAAAGGTTCTGAACTCCCTTTCTGGAGCAGTTATCTGGATTTGGGCTTTTGTAGCAGCAGCTCTGATCTCTTCTACCAGATCCCTTGCATCATTCTGGTCAAGGTATAAGTTGAAAGCTTCATTTGGTGACCCCTCACAGTAGAGAGGTTCCTTGAGAAAATAACGGCACATGATGAATCCATACTTCAGTCCTTCAAATCCCTCCTTCAAGTGATCTGGGACCCAGTTGGTCTCTCCCTGTTTTATCAGTGATTTGCGTATGGGAGCAGATGAGAACCAGCTGGATCCTACTCTTTTCTTTTTCTTGGAGGGTTGAGACTGGCTCGAGCTTGGAGTAAATGTCTTCTGGGCTTGGAATGAAGGAGAGCTGGCTGGTTTCTTTGCAGTGGATGCACCAGATCCAGTCAAGCTCTTCTGTTTTACTTCTGCTGCTGCTTTCTCTTTCTTCTTTTCTTGCGCAGCAGATGGCAGCTTTTTCTTCCCAATCCCTCCCCCCTTTTCGACATCATCAATAAATGATTGAATGAATGTCTTGAGGGAGGTGACCTCGTTCTTCAGCTCTGCGACCTCCTTGTCAGATTCAAATCTGCTAGACAGCAGCGAGGTGATGTTGAGGTTGGAATCATTGATCTGTTTCTGAAGAGAAGTCTGTGCATTGGCCAGGTCAGATTTGATCTCTTCTTGTGCTGCCTTGATGTCCGCAGTTTCATCAAAGTAGGATTTGATTAGAGTGGATGTTGGGTACTGCAGATCGTGTAACTTCCTTTCCACAAAGGATTTGCCATCAGTTTCAAACTGCCTGAGCATAGCTTTGGTATGGGAGATGGTTTCCTTGACAACATCAGCAGCTATCCCATCAGTCTGGGCCTTCACTATATCGTGCACCATGTCTTTCTCTTTGTCTGCAAAGGCGCTGATGATTTTGTACATCTCCTTCACTTTGAATTCTGTAGAAAACAGATTCTGATCAATCTGTGCCTTACGTTCTTCAGCTGCAGCACGATCATCATCCATTTTCTTGCTGATCTCTTCAATCTTCTGTCTGCAGATGCGCCTCAGATCAGAGTCTACCCGATTGACCTGAGTTTGCAGATGATCGTTGAATTCTGTGAGTATGCGTGTGGCTTCATCTTGGACTGTGGTCAGTGTGCCGTACATGTACTGATTCACCTTCTTGGAAATGAGATCTGTAATTTGAGTATGAGACAGTGATTGATGTTGGTCCATCAATATGTCCTCCAAGGTGTATGTCTGCACATGGACATTAAGTGCAGCGGCAGCAGCAGGAGTAAGGATGTCATTTGTAAGCTCGCCTCCGATGGTCTGACCAAGGAGTTCTTCCTCTGCTGATGCAGGTTCTTCCTCAGTTGGTGCAGGTGGGGTAATGATCTGCACACCAGTGTCAGTCATGACCTGGTCTGGTGCAGGTTCTGCTATTTCTGCACCCTGCTGGTGAGTAGCAGATGGAGCAGTCTCAGTTTCTTCTTCATCGACCACGCTGTCATAAAAATCTAGCTTTCCAGCTTTCTCATAGATCTCTCTCAGATTGATCTGCAACTTCTAAGCTTCTAGCTGAGCTATGGCAAGGATGGATTGTGAGTATCTGTCTCTTAGCTCAGCAACAGATGAGGTTTCAAAGATATTGAGCAGTGTGGCTTCCTCGGCCTTGAGCTGGTCAATTGTTCTGATTTTAAGAAGTGCATCTAAAACATAGAACTCCTTGTCTTTGATCAGCAGCAATAGTTTGACTCTCTTAGCTGCATCGTAGCTCTCTGGTGTGAGCTGAATGCCAGGGAATATGTTGAGAACAGCTCGGTCTGCTTCTGCTTCAATCATGTTTACTACTGATTGAGCTGTTTTATTCTCCACATCTTCATCTGAAGATTCAATTGCTTCTTCATCTTCTTCATTGATTTGTTCTAGAGGTTCAGCAGAAGATGAGCTGATCGTGTGAGCTGGGGAGAAATCCCTGGGCTGATCTGGGTGTACTGTTGACAGAGGCTCCACATCTTCTGGTTCACCAACCAGTACAACAACTTCTTCCTCCTCAACCTCCTGTTGAGGGAGTGCAGATTTTTGTGCTGGTTCTGGGCTTCGTTCTGTATCAGCCAGTTTTTGAAGCTTTCGTCGTTTAGTTTTTGGTGGTTGAGCTGCTGTAGATATGTCAGTTTCAACCGAGCTGGCTCTCCTGGTTGTTTTCTTGGTAGGGGTTTTCTCTGTTTGCTTTTCCTTGGTTGCTTGAGATTTTGTGGATCGATCTGCTGGACCAGAAGGAGGAATCCAGATAGGATTTGAACTCCCCATTTCCATCAGAGCGTTGAAGATTACAGGGTCTTTAGCTCTGGCAATCAGATTTGCTGAAATGCCCATCGACATTTCTATCTGATGCTGGTCCTTGGGAAAGTGTTGCCTGGTGTTGAATTCAACTATGGTATCCCACTGATGTTGGGGAAAGAAGGATGTAAGCATAAAGCTTATTTTGGTTGAATGTCTCAGGCTGCTCCTTTTCACTTCGATCCCAGGTGAACTGCCTTTCACAGGTACAATCATCTTAGCCTCCTTTGCCAAGAGATCGTATAGGATCCTGCTCCAGTTGACAGGCAGATTGAGAACCACTGCTGCTAATATCCTGAACTTCTCAGGAGTAACCTGGTCATAAGACCCGTTGTGGTTAAGGAAAATTCGCTGTACGAATTCAAACAATATCCTGAATTCTGGCGCGAGAAGTGAGCGTACAAACATCCTGTTTGTGTAGTGAATTGGAACTATCATCACTACTTCCACAGCTTCTTGCAGCTGTTCTGCAGTAATTTCTCCTAAATCAAGGCCTTCATCTTTGATTTTATAAGCAGCGTTGATGATGTTGATAACATTGTAGGAAGTATTGCTAATAGTGCTTCCTTTGCTCACCCTGATGGTGGCCTCATCTCTACCTTTCTCTCCCTGCCATGAGAGGTAGAAGGCTGCAACATCCTTTGGAAGGAAGTGCATGGGGTAGGAAGTGATAATATTGTAGAAACCTACATAGAACACAGTAGTATATATGTGAACACTATTCTTCCATCAGTGAAGTATACGTGCCACAAAGTTAATGTATCCAGTTTTAACAATTAATATCACAAAGAGCACAGAGAGAAACATGTGTAAAGAAGCAGTTTGTCCAAAAGTAATTTTGAAGGATAGTGAAGAACAAACAGAATTGACGACGAATAAGGATAGAAGCGAGAAACCTTTGCATTGACGAACCAGGTCGAATGCCTTATCCAGTTTATGAAACCCGAAGGTATCAAGAACCGCGAAAAGGTCTTGGTGAATATAAGGTTTCAGAAAACTTGCTTGCTCGAGGAAAATAGAAGATTTTGGTGCCATTTTTGCTAAAGAACAGAGTTTTGCGAAGGAAAAGAGAACTTTGGAAGGCAGAGAATTTTCTAAGTGTTTGAGAAAGTTTGTAAGAGTAAGTGATACACGAACCGCCTTATCAATCTATATACGCGGAAAAAGAAGATAAGTAAGGTAATAAAATATTCAGAAATCCTTCCCTTTTTCAGCTTTCCCGCCTTTCCATGTACTAGGTTTTCAACCCATAGTCGCTTCTCTTTTTCGTATGATGCACGCGCTATGATTGAACGGTTATGAGATGGTGCGTTATTTTTGATGCAATCTTTTATCTCACTTTTTCTAGATTTGGTAGATATTTTTCTCGATCACGTCTCTCAATTACTGCATGCAATCATCAAAAATAGATGATTTTGAAATCTAATGTCAGAGTATAGATATTTAGTCGCCGTATATAGTTGACCTTTCCCCCTTAACCAAGTAATATAATAATTAATGGAGATATTAATTCCATATCCACGTGGCATCAGGTAATCTGGTTGAGGTCAATCTGGTTGCGCGTTTGTTAACCACTTTCTGTTCAAGGCATCTTTCATCTTTCTGGTTGAAGCTTTTCTGGTTCAACTTTCTGTTTGACTAACTCACTTTGAGACTTTCTGGTTTGAGACTCTCTGGTTTAGCTTTCTGTCAATGAGACTTGCTGGTTTTGAGACTCTCTGGTTTAGCTTTCTGTCTTTGAGACTTGCCGGTTTTGAGACTCTCTGGTTTAGCTTTCTGTCTCTGGTCAATCTGGTTGCTTTCTTTTAGCAATTCCCGGTTGGAATTTATTCAATCTGTATTAACGTGTGTATTAGAGTTCTGGTGTTAGTTCCCTGTTGGAATTTTTAGTGATCTGGATCTTATCACTCTGGATCATGATGATCTGGTTTTGATCCTATCTTCAAGATTTAAGAGTCCTAGTTTTCCACAAAGCATCTTAAATCTTTCTTCTGGTAGTGCCTTAGTGAGAATGTCTGCTCTCTGAATCTCAGTGTGTATTTTCTCAATCTGTACATGTTTTCTTTCAACATGGTCTCTTATAAAGTGATGTCTCACATCAACATGTTTGCATCTGGTGTGCAGCACTGGGTTCTGTGTAATTGCTATAGCACTTGAGCTGTCACAGAAAATTGGTATCTCCTTGACATCAATCTCATAGTCTTTAAGCTGTTGTCTTAACCACAGTATTTGTGCACAACAACTTCCAGCTGCCATATATTCTGCTTCTGTAGTTGAAGTGGCAACTGATGTCTGTTTCTTTGAAAACCAAGAAATCAGTTTATTCCCTAAAAACTGACATGTACCAGATGTTGACTTTCTGTCCAGTTTACATCCAGCATAGTCTGAGTCAGTATATCCAGATAGCTCAAAATTGTCTTCACACGGATACCATAATCCTATATGGGCTGTTCCCTTAAGATATCTTAGTATCTTCTTAGCAGCTTCCATGTGAGACTCTTTGGGATTTGCTTGATATCTAGCACATACTCCTACTGCAAAAGTGATGTCAGGTCGACTGGCAGTTAGGTAGAGTAGTGATCCTATAATCCCTCTGTATTGTGTGATGTTAGCTGATTTTCCCTCGGGATCTGGACCAATTTTCCCATTGGTCTGCATTGGGATTTTCACTGGATTACTGTCTTTTAATCCAAACTTGGTCAGCAGATCGTTGATGTATTTAGTCTGATTAATAAAGATACCATCTGGTAGCTGCTTGACCTGCAAACCTAAAAAGAAACTCATTTCTCCCATCATGGACATTTGATACTTATTTTTCATAAGTTCAGCAAATTTGTCACACAGATAGGTAGATTGAGATCCAAAAATGATATCATCTACATAGATCTGGACTAAGAGAATGTTTTCCTTGACTTTGATGATGAACAAAGTCTTGTCAACAGATCCTCTTCTAAATCCAGATTCCAGTAGGAAGGTTGATAAGGTCTCATACCAAGCTCTGGGGGCTTGTTTTAGACCATAGACTGCCTTAGCCAGTCTGTATACTTTCTGATCTGGATCTGCTTCTTCAAATCCAGGTGGTTGTTCCACATATACTTCTTCTTCAAGAATACCATTGAGGAAGGCACTTTTGACATCCATCTGGTATACCTTGAACCGTCTGTGAGCAGCATATGCTAAAAACAACCTTATTGCTTCTAATCTGGCTACTGGTGCAAATGTTTCATCAAAATCAATGCCTTCTTGTTGATTATAGCCTTTAGCTACTAATCTGGC
>JAPKLX010002608.1:0-12513 GCA_026898415.1 Leonotis leonurus
TATTGGAAGAGCTTTGAGCTTCTTAGGGTCCTTGACTTTGGAACTGTGGAAGTAAAAGGACTCCCTAAGTCAATTGGCGTGTTGACTGGATTGAGATACATCAGAATTATATGTATTAAAGATTCAGTTAAGGTGCCACGCTCATGGGCTAAACTTAAAAACCTTGAGGTTCTTGATTTACGGGGTGGTCGTCGGTACACATTCATAACAATTGAAAAGGAATTGATTATGATGATGGATGGTCTGCGTCATGTTTATGCAAATCGTTTCATTATTGAGGGGTCTGGAGGACATATGAGCAATTGTAATATCTCACTATTCTACTAGTAGTTATCATGTATTGAAAATCGGAATAAGAAAATTTCGTTATAAAAGTTTTAATATATATATCGATTAGCTAATCGATATTAGTAGCTATTATTCGTGCACATGTTAATTATTGGAATAATAATAGAATGATGATACAAGAAAGGTATTATTGATTTATTTATTTTAGATAATTGAAATCGTAGTATTCAATATTCTAGAATTTACTAAGTGTCACATATGTTGATGTATTTGATGCTGCTCGAGTTGTTCTGTATTCACAATCTCTATAGTTCCTTTAGACGAAAGTAAATAAATAATAACAAAACTTATGGATATATATATATATATATATATATATGTAGTAGGAATCTTGCAGACTCACTTTGCATATAGAGGAATGGGTTAATAGGTCATGCAAGTTGCTAAAATCCAATAAGAATAGTAATAAAAGTCAAGCCTACACTACATAATAAAATTTTAGACATGCAGCCCTATATATATATATATATACACACGCATACATTGCAAGTTGGCAAAGGAAAGAAAACAAATCTGCCCAATGGCAGATTGCATTCACACGTAAATAAATAATCAAAAGAAGGAAGAGAAACAGAGTGCACAAAATCTGCTCGACAGATTTGCAGGCTGCAATTATACACTCAGTCAAAATCTGATTTTGAAAGTAAGTTACACACTTCAACTATCAATATAATATTGTATAAATCAGTAAAACAGAAGCTATTAAACAAAAAGGAAAACCTAAAAGACTAGGCTAAAGAGAGAGAGAAAGAACGAGTTGCTGGGATGCTTCTCGATGGTGAATGGAATAGAGACAGTAAAACATCAGCTGTAATCTTCATAGCCTGCAACCAAAAGAATAAAGATCTCTACACATTAAATAGAAGAATATCAATAGTATTCTTGTGTCTCAAAAGTCAGCCTTACACTAGTAAAAAAAAAATATAACATTAGGATTCAGTAAAGTGATGGAGAAACAACAAGACCTACTGGGACTAGAAATAGAGATTTGACAGATGCAAATATTCAAAGATTGCAGGTAAAGCAACACTCAAGTGTCTCTGCATACACTAAACGTTGCATACACTTAAAACCATTCTATATAACAACTAGAAACCCTCCCATACATACTTTAGAAATCTGCCTCACCCCTACTTAACACATCCGGAGAAGTTTCATCCACACAAGAAGCCATCCCAACTCAGAATTTTAAGGAATCATTGAGGTAAACTAAGATCTCAACTTTCAGTTTTAAATACTCTTTTATTAAGGTTTAGATCTTCTTTAGAACTAAGACATGTTTAGAAACAAAGAACATATAATGCTACATACAAAAGTCTTCAAAACCTTCTACTTTTAACTATGTTTCAGAAATCATAAAACTGAATTTAGGTAGATTATAGACTATTTCCATCACTTTGGAACTCAAGTATGAAAACATTGAACTTACCCAGGGCCTACACATTAAGAACATATTCAGATTACGTATTCAGGATACATTCAGAACTGCAGCTTCAGAACTTAGAAAATGTATACTTCAGAACTTAGTCATACACTTATACTCTTAGAATTTAGAAATCAACTCACATAGACCCCAAAATAGGAACTTGCTACCCTTGTTTGATGCTTTAGAAATGAATAATAGTTAAAGAACTCAATTTAAAAGTTTGAACTAAGACTACTTCTAAGAGTTCAGTTTTAAACAAAGGATAAAGCATACAGATTCAGGAAGCTTAGAACTATGCCTTCTACATCACTTAAACATTTCAGACTTCAGAACATAACCTACACTTATATCTTCAGAATGAGAAACCAACTCAAGTATTATAAAATCTCAGAAATAAAACATCGAACTACCTCACATCTCAACCAATCTCCAGAACCACCTCCAACGAACAGACCAAAATGAGTACAAGCACCCAATGTATCCCTCAGTCAGAATAAGATAAACCAATGATCAGTACTCAATTAAAACTTAAAACAAAACAGATTTTGAAACCCTTAGCTGAACTAAAGCTTCTTCCATTTTCACAACTAGAAACCTTAGAAAGGGAAATCAAGTTCAGATTCAGAGTGAAACTATGGTTTTGCCAAAAGTTCAAAACGAAACTTTTAAAAGAGAATTTGAACATGCAGGAATCGAAGAATTAAAATTAAAATACAGAGGTTCCAGATTTTTGAACCCCAAATTCAAGCAGAACCTTGTAAATCTTCTAAAACCAACATTTAGAAGGAGATTAGAACATGCAGTAATAAAAGATTATGGAATTGATAGGAATCTGTAGCTAAAACTAAAAATTTGAAATAAATTAGAAGGAATTAGAGGGAGATAGGAAATTACCTTGAGGAATCGGCGACTGCAGTCCAGAAGCACTCCGACGAAGCTCCGCCGTCCAGAACCAGACCGGGAGCAAAGAGAGGCGACGTAAGACGTCGTCCCTGCTTCAGAAAAGAAGCTGGAAGTATTAGGTAGGTTCAAACCAAAATCAAAGTAAAAATAGGGGATGTATAGACTTTCAGAAATGAAAATGCAATTGAAATTAGAAAAAGGATTGAGATGGAAGAGGGATCTTACCTTAGATGATGATGGGTTTCGGTGAGCTCCCCAACCGGGGACAACCGCAATCGAGAGAAACAAAGAGAAACCGAGAGAGAGCTGGAGACAGAGAAAGACCGAGAGGGAGCTGAAGAACAGAGAAAGAGACGAGTGAGAGACGGTGATAGAGAAACGAGAGGGAGAGAAATGGGAGGAGAACGGCGGTGTTAGGAAGAATAGGGAAGAGTAGTCTAGGTTTGAGAATTGGAAGAGTATTCTAGAAACTGGACCCGGGTATTGGGCCGGGTTTGATATTAAGTTGGGCCGATTAATGTTAAGCAAATGGGCCGATTAATGTTAAGCAATGGGCCAATGTCAAGAATATTAAATGGGCTGGATTTAATCCAATTTGGGCCGAATTAAATAAATCGAGTGGGCTGGATCAAGTGTATCTTACGGGCCGAAATTTATTTAATAATGGACTGAAATAAATGATGATGAATTGGGCTTGGAATCAAAATTTAATAGGCCTAATTAATTATGTTAGAATGAACCCATATTAAGTATTTAGAAGGGATTAAATTATCTCTTAAGATTGGATTAATAAATTGAATCTTTGGAAAGATTAGTAATTAAATGGATTGGATATGAATAACTAGATTTGATCCAATAAATCAATTGAGTTACGAAATTAGTAGGAATATTTCAATAAATATTAAAGTTCTTAAATAGTATTAATTAAATTAATACTATCCAATAGAGACATAATTTAGCATTTTAGTTTAGAATTAAATTATTACACGTAAATTATCTTGAATAATTATAGTACCCACTATTTAATTAATTGGGTAAAACAAATAAGTTATAAGGGATTAATAAATCAAAGAATGATTTAAAATCCTACGAAAATAGTTATAAAAACCTCTAAGTACTCGAATATTAGTTGAGCAAAGAATTAGAATAATTAATGAAATAATAGAATATTATTTCATTTTTATTTAGATAAAATAGATTTTATATACTAACAAGGAGTATCTTCCTCTTAATTACGATTAAGGTTACGGAAGAAGGAAATACTAAACGAGAAAGAATTCAGATCCTAGACAAGGAAGCAGTTCAGGTAGGCTTTATTATACAACTAAATTAAGTGTGTTGTATCAGTTTATGTTTCTTTTCAAACAGCTTTTGAATTGAAAATATGTTTCAAGTATTGTCTTGCCATAAATGTTTTATGTTTTGTATGATACATATCTGCTATGATTATGAAATCGAATTAGGGTTCCAGTGGGTTAGCGTCTCCACTCGAACTAGTGTACACTATGGACTGTGAGTCAACGAAAGGTTGACCGGTCAAGTGTCCGTGGAAGGTGGCCACCTTCCCGACACACAGAAATTACAGATATGATTGATTACTAAAGAATTTAGACTGGCCAGTCAAACTTTTAGATCCCACAAAAGAATTTAAGTGAACATAGGTTTCTTTCAGATCAAATCCCTATGTTTCACTGTGATATGACAATGACAATTATATATGTATTAGTGCGATTTCGGCATGTGCCTACTGAGTACACTTTTGTACTCAGCCCTGCATGTATTTATAAATGTGCAAGTTGAGGTGTGATGTCAAGGAAGAGTGCTCAGCGATGGTTTTGTCGAACTCATAGCATTAACTCTTGGGGGTTTACATGTCTTCATACATGTAGACTTAGAAAATGATCCAAATTCCGCTGCGAACACTCTTTTCAGTATTCAGTGTTCTAGACTTTTTGGTCAATGACTTATGTATTTTGATATCGGATACTCAGTACCGAATTTCGTGCACGAAACCTCATTTATTGAAGCACTTTTCATATATTCACCTTCGAGTTATTACCATGGTTTCGTAATCATTTCTATATTTTATCCCCGAGTCACGGTTCTACCCATCGTTACTACAGTTAGTGAAGGTGGGTCGTGACAGCAATCTTGAGACATATAGCATGCTTAAAGTGGACGATGAGAATCTTTGGCAGATAAAAGAACTAACTCGTGTTTCCAAGTTGGGAATTGTTATTTACACGAATACAAGCACGCTCTACGCATATTTGTCTACGTTGCAAAATCTCGTCTCTCTAGCCTTACAATATGAAGCCAGTCGCGAAAACATAGAGCTGGCTGCTCTGCACCATGTCACTCGACTTGAGTTAATTGGTCCTAACAATCTGATGCGGTTGCCAGAAGAATTCCCACCCAACCTTTCTTTCCTGATTTTGAAGTGGATGGATTTGACCAAAGATTCGATACTGATATTAGAGAGGCTGCCCAAGTTACTCTGTCTCAAAATGCATAATGTATATCAACATCAAAAAATAGTGATATCGCCTGGTGGATTCCCAAAGCTCAAAGTCCTGTGTGTCAACATTTGAGTAACTTGACTAATATAGAGGTTAAAGAAGGTGCAATTCCAGAGCTCCACGAATTCATCATCAGTCACTGCAACAAATTAGAGATTGAGAATCTGCCAGAGCGTGTTAAGTCTGCAGTCACTTTTGTTGACAATTGATATACTCTGCTCTACTTGTCGACAGCATAAAATGTTGGTCTCCTATCCAATGACTAATATGCTTAATTTCTTTCTCTTGGGTTTAGTTTCTGTTGCGTTAGATTCTCCGTCGTCAACTTTATATACTAACACTATTCACTTGCAGGAATGGTACTCTTGTCTTGTCCCTAGTTGCAGAGATTTCTGTTTCTGATTTCTTTAGGTTCGTTTATTCTTCCTTTCTAATTTGGTTGCTACTGTGTTGTACAATGGATTGAGACTTACTTTTTGAACTTTTCTTGATTTGAATTACAACTAGGAATTTACAACCTGGGATTGAGAACATTTCTTCCCAAGGTGTTTGTTATGTATAAGTGTACAGAGACACATGGTTTTAAGCTCAACCTAAACCAAATCTACTTTCATAATTTTTTCAGAATGACTGCAAATTCAATGAGTGGCAGTTGTTTTACAAAACGCCAATGGGGAAAATCTGGTTTTCATATCAAATTCGATGAGCACCAATTATATCATATGTGAATATTAATTCTCATTAAAGAATAAAAAAAAAATCAAATCTCAATGGTTCTAAATTCGTTCATTTACTAAATGAACTGAACTTATCTAAGACTTATCGTGGATCGCGTTCGAAAGGTATGTGTTTACAATTAGCTCGTTTGATACTATGATGATATTGTTCATTGATGCAGTCAAGCAGATGGGTCAACTTTCGACTTAAAACTGCTTTCATTGTGACCGCTTCAGCTTGTGAGCCACATATGGTTTTAAAGTTCTTCGAGTCTAGTTTCACATGAAACTAACGGAAGGTCATTTGGAGTTTTCTAGAAGAAGTTATGTCAGTTTCAATAAAATATGGGCGTGGGAAGGAAGAGATTACTACAATTTGAAGTTGAAGTTATAGCAAACTTGATGTGCGTTTTTTTATTCGTTCACCGTAGAATCATTAATGTCTTGCAATAGTGCCACCATAGTCTCAAATATTTGATTCTGAAACTCATATATCCAAATATTGGCAGTGATCAAGCAGACTTTGTAGTATAATTGAACTCTAGGAGAGTGGGACTTATTTGTATTGTAGATTTTAGGACAACCACAAAACACATGCTTATTCCATTTTTTCCATTCTAAGACATGGACCCTCTTAATCCTTGGTTCAAGCTAAAAAATGTATTCCTTAAAGTTAAGATACATAGTGAAATGATTCTGCTCGATGATCGAATCGATAATTTTTCTCTATATTCTTTAAAAAAAAATAGTGATCGCATTAAATATAAATTATAATAATAACAACAAAAGTAATACTCCCTCCATATCCGTCTGTCCACAAAGTTTTTATTTTTAGAAACTTTGTCCCAACCTTTTACACTTCAAATCTCTTTAATTCAAATACTCATGTTGGACCCAATCTTCACTCACTCCAAGTTAACAATTAAATCTGGAAAGCTGCTTCGTGGACAGAGGGAGTAGTAATTAAGAATGGCAACAATGTTTCAATGTTAACAAAATATTTTAATTTCAAGCAAATGGTAATAGTTAAAAGACTTTCTGAAAATAGTAGCTGTCATCTCTGATCAAGTGTTCAATTTATATTATAATTATACTAAACTGATTTCCTACAGTCAAGCCACCCAGCCCCAACACTAGATGATATTAAAAATATAAAAATAATATTTAAGAATGACTCCAATGTTTGGACAACGTTGACAAAATATTTTAGTTTCAAGTAAAATGGTAATAGACAAAAGAGTGTTTAAACACAGTTGCTATCATATCTGACCAGTTGCTCAATTTATTTTAAATTAATCACCTGCAATTAAGCCAACCAACCCCAACACTAAATAATATTAAACTGTTTTAGTAGTACAAGTTTTTGTAACAACCAAATGAAATGCATGGTAGTGCCATAAACAGGGGCGTGGCTAAGACAACGAGGGCTGTGCAAATTCGTAAAAGGGTTCTAAATCTCATAGATCTTTTCTCTCTATCTCTTTAACAGACACATAAAACATTTTTCATCAACTGGTTTTTTTATGGAATATCAACCTGTCCTAGATCGTTTGGAATATGGATGTTTCTCCCTATATCAAAACTTTTTGTAACAAAAAAAATGCAAAATCATGGGCGAACGACGGGAATTGAACCCGCGCGTGGTGGATTCACTATCCGCTGCCTTGATCCTAGTGAAAGTGGAGATTTGAATCCAAAAAATGGGCTAAAAACATTCATAGTTGTTGGAGTTGTGACAATTATAATTACAGTAACGTGGTCGTTTATTTAGCATCAAAGACATTCGAAAATTTTATCTTCGATGAGAGTTTTACAAAAATGCTGACAAACAAATAAATAACTCAAATTAATTTGCTGTCAATCTAAAATAAGCTACCAAACATGGCCTACTTGTTCAATTTTTATTAATTTTGTCTCCATAATTAAGCCGCCCAGCCCCAATAGTAGCTGACAAATAAATATATAATTATTAAGAATGACTACATTATTTGGACAATGTTAATAAAATATTTTAATTCAAGCAACATGGTAATAAACAAAAGAAAGTCTGAAAATAGTAGCTGCCATCTCTAATCAAGTATTCAATTTATATTAAACTAATCTACCACTATTAAGCCGGCAACAAAGGGATGCATGTGATCCAATTGAGTCTCATATTTTATATCTCATAATCAAATTTATCATTTGAATTAAAAATTTTAACTTTTTTGTTATGATACAATGAATCATAATTAATAATTATTTGAAAATTTTAAAACTATATACCCTATTTATGAATTTATAAACTTTAAAAATCAATTAAAATTGACATTAATTAAATGTTAAAAAATAAGTGTGCATATATCATATTTGAATGAGATGAACTTAAAATCATGTACTAGAAAATTAAATTAAAACATATAAAATTAAAATTTAATTACGGAATATGAACTATGAGACACAATTATGGGAGAAATGATTTCATCTCTCCAATACTGTATAATCTTAAAATATATTAGTAATATAATTTTCTGTAACAACCAAGATAAGATCGATTGAAGAAGAGGCTGCATCATCCAAAACAGGTGCGGACTACTGGGCATATTCATAGGAGGGTACGAAATTTCCTCTTTCTATTCGTTAACAACAGCAATGATCTCTGCACTTTTTCTTTTTGTAATTTATACTGATATAGTTTCCTAAAACTTTTCTCTCTTTCTCTAACACATAAATACAGAAATGGCGGAGGCAGCAGTATCATTTGCGGTGGAGACGCTGGGTAAATTGTTGATCGAGAAGGCTGTTTTCCTCAAGGAAGTGAGAGGAGAGGTGGAGTGGCTGAGAGACGAGTTGAAAAGAATGCAATGTTTCCTTCAAGACGCCACAAAGAAGCAGACCGACAGCCAGACCATACGCAACTGGATATCCGACATCAGAAAGGTGGCTCATGATGCTGAAGATGCCATCGAGATGTTCGTTCTCCATGTCCAGAGCAGAGGCCGACTGGCGAGGTACACTTCCTTCTTCAACCATCTTAGCCACCTTAACAAAATTGGGAAGCAAATCGATTCCATTAAGAAAAAGCTCAAAGACATCGAAGATAGTCGGAGGGCTCTCAAAATTGAAGATCTTGGCGATGATGATCGGAGAGTCGAGTCAAGCACACGGATGAGATTACAAGAAGAAGTTGAGGCACGGCGGAATATGGCTAGTTGGAGAAACGACCAACAGGCGGTGGGTCTGGAGAAAGATGTGGATGATTTGCTCAGAGAATGGGTGTTTGAGAAGAGTGAAGGGTTTACGGTTGCTGCCATATTAGGAATGGGCGGAATGGGGAAGTCAACCCTTGCTAACAAGATATTCAACCACAATCATGTTGCAAAGGAGTTCGAGTTTCGGGCATGGGCGGTTGTTTCCAGTGAATTCACACCTGAGAATACACTGAAATATATACTGTCGAAACTTGGGGTCTCCCACGAGCGTCTTCAGGTTTTGCAATCTCTGCAAAATCTCAAGGAAGAACTTCACACACTTCTTTCCAAGAAACGTTATTTCATAGTTCTGGATGACGTATGGCACACCATACACTGGGAATCGTTAAGCACTGCTTTTCCTAATGAAGGTATGTTATCTTTCAAAATTCCATCTGCTCTTCATAAATCATATTTCTTTTAGCATTTATGTTATAATTAGAGGTGAGAATCAGGACGGGACCCAGAAACAACTAAATTTTTGTCCTGATCCCCATCCCGATCGGGATTTCAAGAATCTAAAGTGTGGAAATTGGAAAATTTTAAGTCCCGATTTCGATTTCGGTCATGAAAATAAATGCGCTGATTTGTACCGTAGTCACGAAAGAGACCAAATTTTCTTAATTATAAAATTAATTTCAGAAAATCGGAAGTGCCAAATTCCAATTGGGACTCTCGATCTCGAAAATTTTTAATTTTTCAATCCTGATTTCGGTCGCAATTCCGGTTCCGAAATATTCGGGTCGGAACCAGGAAAGTCCCAAATTCAAATCTCAAATTCTCATTCCTAGTCGTAATATATGCATATATACAAATGGTCGAAAATTAAAATTGTCAAATTGTCCACGTATACGTAGAAAATGCCTACTTCTTTTAAATGAAAATGGTGTAAATTGTTTCCAAGTTATTTGTTAAATAAAGTGATTTCATGGCCGTCTGAGGATTTTCTTTTCAACACGTTATTCCTATGTGCAAACAAGTCCAAAATTGTGATCGAAGTCGACTCGTTTACTAACGAGCCGAGCTTTGAACGAATTTTTTTTCTAGTCGAGCCTCGAGTAGCTCACGAATAGCTCTGTTTATTTACAACCCTACAAATGAGGCCAAAATTGCCGAAAATTTAAGGGTAAGACACAATTGTCAATTCAATCAAAATGTTAGGGCATAATATTATACATATTTTTGGAAACAAATTAAACATTAAAAAGTTCAAACAGGTAATAGGGTAATCATGATCGATTAAAGTGTTAATTATACAAAATAACCAAAAAAAATTGTAAAAGACATATAATAGCCACAAAATAAAATTATTTAATTATTTGAATGGTATGAGTGGTATGAACGGTATGAATGATATTCGTTCATACGATTCATACATACGTACACTTTAATAAAACTAAATATCATGTATGAATAGTATGATTCAATACAATTCAAACTATTCATACTCAAAAATGTAAAAAAATAAGTATAAGAGTATTTTTGTACAAGATATTTAAAAATGACCAGAATTTAAATATTATTTCGTTGGTGACTATTATTTGTCTTTTATAATTTTTTTGTTATTTTGTATAATCACTCTTGATTAAAATTATTCATATCTTTGCGATTATCTTAATCTCATACTTTTATATTGCATATTTATCAAACAAATAATCCCTTATTTAGAGTATTATAATCATATGTTCCGTGGTATCTTATGACTTATGAGTCTAATCTTAAGTGATAAACATTAGATTAGTCGATATTATTTTTAGCTATTTGGTGTTCCAGTCTTATCCCACTTAGTAAATGCCTAATTTTAAGTGATAAATATATCCAATATCTAAAATGAGGGTTGAAGGTATTTTCACTCTTTAATTTCCTTCTTATTTTTGTTTTTCATTACCTACAAATTTAAAATATACTCGTCCACCAAAATGGTTTACATTTTTCCATTTTGGACATACACAAAAATGATTTTTCGTATCAAAAATTTTATTTATAGTATGTCGACCCACCATAATCAATACTCACAATTCAATTAAAAATAATATCTCAATTAAAATGAAAATACATTATTAAAATTCATGACGAGTCAAACCATAAATAATTTTGGTGGACGTAGATAGGGGTGAAAAAAATTAACATTATCCGAAAAACCAAATTGAGTCAAACCGAAATATTAAATTTGGTTTGGTTTGATTTTATTTTGTGCAATGAATTTTAATTTGGTTTGGTTTGGATTATGACAAAACCAAACCGAAAAATACGAAAAACTGAATTATTTTATTAATATTATAATATATTTTTATGTTTATTATCATATATATTTGTATTTTCTTTTTGTTATATTTTATCTTATATCTCATAATTTTAGACGTTATGTAAAAAAATTAGAATAATATTCTAATATTTATAATGTTTACAATAAATAAAATTATAATATTTAAAAATTATGTTGTAATTTTATTTTTGATATTTGAGAAATATTAAGGACGTTGATGATTTTTTATTATAATTTTTAATTTTTTAATGTTGACACTTTTTTATTGTTAATACATAAAAGTTATTATATATATATATATATATATATATATAAATGATAGAAAATAATAATTTATTATTTTAAAAATTGAACAAAATCAGTTATGAAATAAATATTAGGACAAACCGAATGAAGGCAAACTAAATCAAAACAAATTTGGTTATTTTGGTTCGATTAATTTGATTTGGTTTTTTTTTTTAATTCTAATTTTAATTTGGTTTGATTCGGTTTTAGACAAAATCGAACCAAATAGCCGAATACTCACCCCTAGAAGGAGGGAGTAATATTTATTCTTTCTTTATTCCACTTTAAGGTGTTGAAAGGCATACAAGCTAAAGAAGATAAATGGTATCTTTATTGAATGATAGAAACAAACTATGAAGATACAAAGAACTCAAGCTATGGAAGGTCCTTTATATAAGGACTTGAAGCTAGATAAACTACCTACAACAAGATAACTACTAAAGAAACTACCTATAACAAACTAACTATTTAACCACTCTAACAATACACCAATATAAGGTGGGATAATATTATTACTCCTTAGTTTGTTGGGTGTCAAATTTCACGGGATTAAATATTTTAAATCACGTGAACTCTAAAAGCTCATCTTGCGTTTGTTTTGGGAAGTGGTGGAGTATATGATTCACGTCCGTTGGGCTTTCACGCGCCAACTTTGATCAACTCATAGACTATTCTTCAGCTCTTTTCTTCCATCTTCTTATTTATTACAAGTCAATTTAGTTTGATGCATAGAGATTTGTGTTGAATTTCAAATTTCCAGGAAATGTTAATGATAGTAATCATTGTTGTTTGAATGTGTTAGGTAATGGTAGCAGACTGT
>JAPKLX010003350.1:0-11248 GCA_026898415.1 Leonotis leonurus
TAAAATTTTAACTACACCATTTAATTTGTATGCATCTATGCATATCATAATATAGTTCTCAAAACATAACACTTATACTTACACTTATGTAATTATTTCAAAGTGTAACACATCTCCTTAATATTAACCCTTCTTAATAATATAATCAATAAATCTATGATCACTTATTTATTTTAAATCAACTCCTCTTCAACTAGATTGAACTTTCATTAATTAATTCAAATTTTCAATATGAATTAATATTCGCGTTCGAATATCGTTTATTTCGGAACTTAAAAAGACGGGGTATTACAATTAGTAATTAAATGGATTGGATATAAATAATTAGATTAGATCCAATAAATCAATTGAGTTATGAAATTAGTAGTGATATTTCAATGGATATTAAATTTCTTAAATAGTATTAATTAAATTAATATTATCTAGTAAAGACTTAATTTAGCATTCTAGTTTAGAATTAAATTATTTCAAGAAAATTTTCTTGAATAATTACAGTACCCATTATTAAATTAATTGGGTAAAGCAAATAAAATATAAGGGATTAATAAATCAAAGAATGATTTAAAATCCTATGAAAATAGTTATAGAAATCTCTAAGTACTCGAATATTAGTCGAGCAAAGGATTAGAATAATTAATGAAATAATAGAACATTATTTCATTTTATTTAGATGAAGTAAATTATATACTCACAAGGAGTATCTTCCTCTTAATTACGATTAAGGTTACGGAAGAAGGAAATACTAAACGAGAAAGAATTCAGATCCTATCGAAGGAAGCAATTCAGGTAGGCTTTCTTATACTAAAAGAAAATATGCGTGTTTATCCGCTTTTATGTTATTTCTTTTCAAATAGCTTTTGAATTGAAATTGAGATTTCAAGTATTGTCTTGCCATAAATGTTTTATGTTTTGTATGATACATATCTGCTATGATTATGAAATCGAATTCGGGTTCCAGTGGGTTAGCGTCTCCACTCGAACTAGTGTACACAAAGTAACCGTGAGTCATCGAACGGGTTGGCCGGTTAAAGTGACTGTGAGCCGACGAAGGTGTTGGCCGGTCAAGGTGTTCGTGGAAGGTGGCCACCTTCCCGACACAAAGAAGAAGAAGAAGAAGTTACAAATATGGTAGATTACTAAAGAAAATAGATTGCAATCGAACTTTAAGATTTCACAAAAGGATTTTAGTGAACATAGGTTCTTTAGAGACAAAATCCCTATGTTTCACTTACAATGGCATGACAATTATATTTGTATGTGTGCGATTTTGGCATGTGTCTACTGAGTACAATCTGTACTCAGCTCTGCATATATTTATAAATGTGCAGGTTGAGCGATGATGAAGGAGGAGTGCTACGTTTGGGCTTTTTGTCGATCTCTTATTAGTTGACTCTTGGGGGTTCTACATGTCTTCACACATGTAGAGCTTTTAGCGATCCAAGTAACTTTCCGCTGCTATTTTGAGATTATTATGTAATAAACATAAGACTTGAGTTTCTCTCATGATATGTTGCATGCATTGAGCATAAGACTCAAGCCCTCTTTCTTGCTAATCATGTATGATGAATTATTCGCCCAGTTATGAGACTGTTGTTCAGTTTAGTCCTTCTTCCATTGCCCCATTTCTATCCCGACTTCTTAAAACCCTTCCCAAGTCACGGTTTTCCCTGACTTCGCTATCCGTAGCGGAGCGCGGGCGTGACAGAGTGGTATCAGAGCAATTTGCTTTAAACCCAAGAGTCTTCTTTCGAGTTTAGTCTAGCATCATTCGCTAGACTAGTTGAGTAAGTCGACAAGCCTAGCACTCCGACACATCACGCTCAACGAGAAAGAGGTAAACATTTTTTAAAAAAAAAGTTGAAGTTTTATGTTTTAAAGGAAATAAGCAAAGTGCTTTAAGACAAAGTTTGAAGTTTTGATAAAGAAATGAGCGTATTTCTTTATAAGTTAAGTTGAGAATTTAAGAGGAATAAACTTATTCCTATGAGCTGAAGTTTGAGATTTTTAAATAAATATATGTATTTCTTCAGTATGAAGTTGAGTATTGAAAGAAGAAAAAGTATGCTCTAAGAGCAAAGTTTTTAAGATGTTTTGAAGTGAAGTTTTTAAGTGGAAGCAGTAAGAATGATTCTTTTCAAAGTTGATGTTTAAACGTTTCTTTTAAGACGAGTTATAATCATTATCATGACGTTAGAGTTTTTCTTCCTATGAACGTAGAATGCTTTAAGATGTATGTTCCCTTTAGAAAAGAGAACTTAGAAAAACTTTTACAAGCTCTCCAAGGATATGCAGGAATGGGACTGCGTATCCAAAGAGAACTTGTTTCCTTTAGAAAAGAGAACTTATGGGACTCCGAGGATATGCAGGAATGGGACTGCGTATCCAAAGAGAACTTGTTCCCTTTAGAAAAGAGAACTTAGATGAGAACTTAGAACTTTTACAAGATACTCAAAATCGAGAACGAGAACAATCTGAATAAAGAATAAACGAAAAGAACCAGAAAAAGGAGAATATCCAAAGAGAGCTTAAAGGATATGGTTTAAGAATGAATGACTACCTCAACGAAGATTCGATTCGGCTATTGATTTATCGCTAGATTTCTTAGAGAGTTATAACCCGAACGATGCGTGAGTTCAGTTCACGAGTAGCAAGTTTCGGTTTTAGTTTAGTAAGCGAGATTCAGTTCCAGTAGAACGTAGAGAATAAGGGAGTTTCAATTTCAGTTTCAAGTTTCTGTTCAGTGGAACGTAGAAAGTTCTAGTCAAGTTCATTCAATTCAGTTCAATCCAGTTCAGTTCATTCAATTCAGTTCAATTCAGCTCAGCTTAGTTCAGTTCTGTTCAGCTAATATCAGTTATTCAATTCAGTTCAATTCATGGGTATTGTCACGAAAAATGCAAGTCATTAAATTCCTTTCAGCAATCAATTATATCATTGAGTTGAACTCTATGAACTTAATGCAATTAAGAAGTCATATGAGATCCTTCTAAACTCTATAGTACAAGAAGTTCTAGTCAAGATAGCCATTGAAATATTATCCCTGAACCTAAGTATCTTTATGACTGAGAAGAGATTGTGATGGGCCTGATCACCCCATGTGATCAAGAAGATCTCAGTAGTTGTCATTCTGGTCTCCGGACCCTAAAGCTCAGCATTTTTGAAATTCAGTTGGGTTCATTCCTTTCTTTTTCATATTTAATCGGTTGACGTCTGTCTCTAAACAGTTTTTTTAACCCTCGCTTAAGTTATCATGAGAGATGATGGACCCACATGATTGATAAGCTATCACAATAAATTTTCTTAAAACCTTCGGAATTAAGACGTATTCGATATGTGGCTATCTAGGTACCATGATTACATTTTTGAGGTTTTATATGCTGAGGACATATAGTAAGTGCTAACATTAGGTATGTATATGGTAACGTGGGTTGTCTCCATGTTACCGTATGTCATTTCGAAGAAGGGATAAAGTTTAAAATAAAATTTAGAATGAGGTTCCTTATGATGAAAGTGAGGTTACGCTTATGCCGCCACCTCAGAGAACGGCCATCCTTCAGTGGATGTGCAAACCAGTGATGCAGAACTATGAGTCAAAGTTCTGGAAAGAAATAGAGTAATGATTAGAGTGATATCTTCTCGCAGTTAGAGAGATACACTAAGTTATGATATAATATTCATCGATTAAGGTGCTCGACGAGATTCATTCCGGAGTACAAAGTATGTTAAGGTGCTCGACGGGATTCGTACCGGAGTACAAATGTGATCAAGTTGCTTAACGGGATTCGTACCGGAGTATAAATGTGATAAAAGAATGCAAGGAATAAAAACGGTCCAAGAAAGGAATAGTTTTCAGAAATGTTACCCTTGAGATTAGCAAATTTCGGGACGAAATTTATGTTAAGGAGGGTAGAATGTAATACCCCGATAATTAAAAACCCGAATAAAAAAAATTATGAATAAATGAGGGATTCAAGATCCGTTGAGAGTTTAAAGACTCGTATTAAAGAATAGAACTCCTAATGTGAGTTAAAAGTCATTTCAGAAACTTCTGAAATAATTTCTTGCGTTGCATAATTAGTTTTAGTTCGATATGGTAATTTATAACTTATACAAATCAAGACTAAGATTTTAAGAATATTAATACCTTAATGGGATACTAATTATCCACCTAGAAAATATATAAGAAAGTAGTGGAATATTTATATACTATAGAGATGTATATTACTTGACCTTGATAAAATGATGATGCATGAAAAGAATTATGAGATTATTTATATTAAATGATGGAGTAGTTAATTAAGATTATTACAAAGAAAGATTTATGCTTAGAAAGTTGTTATTGATGATATGGTATCTTAATGATTATTAAATAACATACTAAGTGTTATTAATACAATAAAGTATGGTAATGATCTCTTGTATTAAACAAGATATATATAGTATAGTGTTATTTATTCACTTGAGATAGATAAATAAATATATATATATATATAGAGAGAGAGAGAGATATCACTATTAGAAATAGAGAATGGAATTATCGCGTGCTAAGTAATTAATATACAAGCAACCACAAGTTCTATAATTAGTAAATGAGTAATAGGCATGCAGCCCTATGTATTATATATATACGCAGACATGATTGTATAGCATGAGAAAAAGGGGAACAAATCTGCCATTTGCAGATTTCATTCACATTCAGAAAATCAAAGTTTGGAAGTAAAACAGTATACTACATATGAAATGTAATTATTACAACAAAGCATTTATGAAGAAATCTGAATTTAAAGGAGTTGATGGGGGAGGGGGTGTCTTCTCGAGAGAAGACTACTGCCTATACACTCTTCCTACTCCCCCTACACCCCTACTGCCACCTGCAAGAACAGAGAAAGATAGTATCTTGGTTAATAGCTGTCTCAAATCAGATTGCAAGATTTAGTCATACTCTAAAGAGAAGTAGATGTAGGAATAGATAAAGATATAACACTCAAGTGCCTACATACATAACACATTACGTATACTTCATTACACCATTCTATATAAACCATTAGAAGCTCCCTCATACACCCTTTAGGAATTCAGTTCTCTCTTACATTTAACCCATCCGGGAAACTCTCATAAGCAAGAAGCATTCAGACCATTCAGATCCTAAGGTGTGAGGTATACATTTCATACTTTAAGCTTTACCTTTTAAAACATAGTTCGAGGACTGCTTCTACTTCTAACCCTGTTTAGAAACTGTAAACTGAAATTTAAAAGTAGTGAGAAAACTCTTCCTCAACCTTAAATTTTGGAACTCCAGTATTTACATTTCATACTTTAAGTATTACTTCTTAGAACTCAGTTCAGAACCCTCTATTTTAAGGTATGTTTCTGAAACTCTAAACCTGAAATTAGAAAAAGATTTATACTCTTCATCCACCCTCAATGTAGACTCACTATGTTTAGAAACAAATAACAGATTCAATAAGTAAAGTTTTAAAACTTTCTAAGTGTACCTTAAGTCAAGGGATTAGCCAACTTAAAACTTGAAATTATTATGTTGCAGAAACCAGGTTTCAAAACCTTCACACTGTTATATTTAGGACATGTTAACAGGACATAGAAATATATAGATATGAAATTTAGAACTTACACATGGCATGAACACTCAGAACACATCAGAACACATTCAGAATTTTCAGTTCCCAAAACTTAGAAGATATGCACATTCTTGTTCAGAACATACAGAGCACATTAAATATGAAATTTTGAACAATTAAGGATCTTGTTAGAACATAGACACATATATATATATTTATTCATATCTTCAACCTATACTTAGACTACCAAATTCAGCACATAGATATTATAACCTAGAACATAAGAAACAAACAAGGGCTATATGAAGAACTTGAGTATTAGTTCCTGCTGAGTTTGAAACCATAACACAAAACATAACTAAAGCCATGTGTTCAGCCCTCTCTCCTGGCCGAAAGGAAAACAGATTCTAAATAAATGAATTTAGACACCTTCCCTCAACATATGCTAAATCAAATACAAAAACTCTACCCAGCACCAAAAATAAGAAATCAGGCCCCCACCACCCTAATTCCAAACCAAAATTTCAACCCAATCAGAACATACATGGATATCAAACTGAACTAAAATAAGGGAGAATTCAGATTAACCAAAACCATCAATGAAATAGACATGCAGAATACACAAAGATTGGGAATTTAAGCACAAATCGAAATAGATAATTTAGGATAGGAAGAAAGGTAAAAATCCTTATCTTCTTGTATCTATCGCTGCTGCATGCCATCGGAAGGGCTGCCGAGAACGCCGGCGAAGCTGCTTTCTGGCGACAGAAACCGAGATAGGGGCGAGAGGCAGGCAAAAGCCTAGTTATAGATGAATCGAAAGGTAAAATAGGAAGATCACTAACAAATTAAAACAAAAAAACTTAAAATCTAGAAGAAGATAGAGGAAAGACACCAGTTTACCTTTGGGTTAAGAACTTGGCAATTTCCTTTTGTCGGTTCGGGAAGAGAGAGAATAGAGTCAGTGCAGAGAGAGAGAGAGAGAGAGAGAGAGAGAGGCGGGCTCAGGCGAATTCCTGACGTCCGGAGGAGAGGGGCGTCGGCGGTGGCAGCTTCGATGGGAAAGAGAAGGGGAAGAACAGAGGGAGAACCGAGGGAGAGTGGAAGAGAAATAGAGTGAAACGGCTGTGTGGGTGTAAGGCTAGGGTTAGAATTTACTTAGAACAATATTAGAGTTAAACGAATGGGCCGGGTCAATGTTTAAGTCTGATGGACCGATTTATTGATAAGTCTAATGGACCGATTTATGGTTAAGTCTAATGGACCGAGTCAAATGTATTTACGGGCCAGATTAAAGTAATAGTGGGCTGGAGAAATAGATGCTTAATTTGGGCTGGAATTAAAATTATTGGGCCGCAGAGAAGAAATCAGAATGGGCCTATTAATTATGTAAAATGGGCTCAGATTAAGTAATTAGAATGGATTTAAATTATCTCTTAAGAATGTATTAATAAATTAAATCTTTGGAAGGATTAGTGTCACGCCCCGTTTCTCCCGCCCTTCCCGGCAGAGTCCGGGCGCGCGACTAAAAGGATAAATTAAATGAATGAATGGATGAATGAATGAATGAATGAATGAATGGATGAATGAGTATGAATGAATATGAATGAATATGAATGAATGAATGAAGGATCTATTGGGATACTCAAAACTTTGACTGAACGAACTGAACTTTGATAACTGAAGGGTAGGATAAAGTGGAACATTGAAAACTTTGACTATTAGAAACTCTGAGAACTTTAATTTACATAATCGGCACCTACGCCAGAACATACAAATGAACTTCTCGCAGCGGAATAAGGATCGACTGAAGTCTACGTGTATGAAGACACGTAGACACCCAAGACTAAATTTAAGACCGACAAGCCCGTCATAGCATCTCCCATCATCACATCTCAACCTGCACATTTATAAATACATGCAGGGCTGAGTACAAAAGTACTCAGTAGGCACATTGCCCGAAATCACATACATACATATATAATTGTCAATGCCGTAAGAGTGACACGTAGGGGTTTTGTCTTTAAAAGAACCTACGTTCACTAAATCCTTTTTGTGAAACTTTTTTTCTTTGACTGTACAGTCTCATTTTCTTTAGTATTCAAGCCATATCTGCCCTTTTCATTTATGGAACCTTTATGGTACCGAGAAGGTGGCCACCTTCCCGGACACCGAACCGGCCAACCCGCTAAGATGACTCACGGTCCCCTCTTTGTGCACATTTAGTTCGAGTGGGGATGCTTACCCACTGGAACCCGAATTCGATTTTCCTCTTATTTAGATCCTTAATTCAGGAATCTTCCAGATAGGCATTGATACAAAAACATAAATCAATTTCGGCATAACAATACTTTGAAACATTTTTCTCACGTTGAAATCCTTTCGAAAACAATATAAATAGCATATTGCACACATAATTTTATTTGTAATAGAAAGCCTACCTCGATAACTTCGATTTTTGTACTTTCTTTGGTCTCGAATACGAAACAGGTCTCTCGTAAGGACCTTTAGAAAAACTCGTATAAATTAAAATGCCTTTAGTGCATTTGAAGCATTTAATCGTAAGAATATTTTATTCTTGGTTCGTATTTCAATCCTTTAATTTAGATATTGATACTTCAGATCAATATTTTCTCTTAGGTGTTGAATCCTCGATTCAATTTATTCTGGTAATTGCCTTTAAGTGCAATAAGTGTATTAACACTTAATGAATTAATTAATTCTCAATAATTAATTATTCATTTAAGTTCTAATCCTTTTAATCCTTTCAAACTTCAAATTTTAATTCCTTAAATCCATCCTTAATAATCAATTCTCTTAATTTAGATCCCAATTACTAAATAAATTAGATTTTCTTAATTTAATACTTAGGCTTTAATTACCTAAATTAATAGCTCCTCAATATTAAATGTATAGATATCATACTATCTCTTCTTCCATTACTAGCATCACTAATTTGATGTAGCTCAACCTTAATTAAAATGATAAGCTCAATTTAATTTAATCTTTACTCATTAGGTTAATTAATTAACCAAAGTGATTAAGTAGATCCTAGCCCATTAATAATTTAATTAGATGGGTTTTACTTTTAAATAAATCCATATGTCATTCTTGGGTCTAGTCCACCCTAAAATTATTTCAGCCCATCACATATATGTATTTTGGCCCATCAATTTACTAACTCTTGGCCCAATTGAAACTATAACTCGGCCCATTCGCTTATCTGACCCGGCCCAAGAATTTAACTTAAAATTCTCTTAACCCTAGCCATATCACTCTACCACATCTCTTTCCATTACACGCCTCTTTCTATCCTTCTCTCTTAGAGTTCTCTTTCTCAGGTTACATACACGATACATCTTCATCCCTCTACTGTATCTCCTTCTCCAACCTCTCTTCTAAGCTTGCTCTCTTTCAATCCTCTCTCCTGGGCTCCCGACTGCCTCTCGTCTCTCTTGTGCTCTCTGCGTCTCCTATTCTCTCGGTTTCTCCTTGGCGCCGCTCTCCCTACCTATCTCGACTCTTCCTCGCGACACTCACACGGCGCTGTACTCTACTCTCTTCGGTTCCTTGTCTCCCTCAGGTAAGTTTCCACCTTCCTCTCATCTTAATCTTCATCATCAAGACTCTTTCTTAGTGAGTTCTCCCTCATCTTTCTCCCTTCTCTTTGTCTATTCCAGGAAGGCAGAGCCTCCCTAGCTCCAAGTTTCTCTCCTGGAAACTAATTGGTAACTCAAGGTAAAAAAACTTATCTTTCTTTAATTTCTGCTCTTACTAAATTTTCGATTCTGCTTCTGCATGTTAATGGTTTGAACTAATATTCCTTTCTTATTAACTTTGTTTCCAGTAGCTCTCTATATCTCCCTAAATTTCTATCCAGTGGTGCTCAATTTTTCTGATGTCCAAGAGGGTAAGTGTTTGTCTTAATTCCATCAATTTCTGTTTTGCAGAAAAACTTAATTTATTCTGCATGTTATGCTTTCATATATTTCTAAGATTTTCCCGTTTCTGGTTTGGGGATGTTTGATGGCCTGCTGGGAGTTTGGTGGGAGTTAACGTTCTGTTGATCTTTTCTTCACCGAGAAAATCATCAACTTAAGCTAAGTCTTATGCTTTAATTAACTAGGTGCTTTCTGTCTTTAAGTGTTTGTGGTTGTGTAGTGTTAGCAGCCTACTGATTCTTTATAAATATGAGATGATCTGTAAATCATGAACTGTTTGCTAATCTGGAGCTTAGAACCCCTTTTTAACTTTCAAGTTATTATTCAGTTAACTATACATATATGTTCTGTTTTATAACTGCTTAATCTGACAGGAAACATGTACTCACTCTGCTCCTTATTTCCTGATGAAAATTGCTATTATCTGATTTCTAGGTTCTATGTAATAGCCTATGTTTTGTTTCAAAACTATGAACATATATACTAAGTTCATACTCTGGCCTTTACTGATCATATTACAACATATGTATATATATGTAAACTGGTCTTTGGTAAGACTGCATGAAGGAATCTGATGATCTGTAATTTGAAATTTTGTTTCTGTTTTAAAAGTTTGAAACCGTATAGTTGCTACTTCTGTTTTATATAATGAGAATGGTTTCTAAGTGTAAAACATTGGTATCATTTATGTCTGATAAGTTAGAGTTTGCTTATATTTTGAACTTAGATTCCTTTCATCCTCTTAATGAAACCTGGATAGCTTATATATATATATATATATATATATATATATATATATATTTTTCTGTTTTCATGGATTGATTGGAGGTCAGGATGCATATGTGGAGATTAAATATAATCATGAGTTATACTCTAAGAATTATGAACTGAAAGTATAATTAGAGCTCCCATTCCTTACCTTAGGACTTTAACTACTTCTCCTTGAATGAAATGTGGCTGCTGCACTGAAGTTATTTCTGTGTTTCTTTGGGTGTGGTAAACGGTTCTAAGGCAGCCCCTTTACTTCTTTATATAGATGTGGTTGTAGTGTATATTGTTGCTTAATGCTTAAGGCTTAATATCTATTAATAGCCTTTACTCTATTATTGTAGGTGATGGAAGGAAGATATGGATGGAAGACCTCCTCTTCCTATACTCAACCGAAGACTACAAGCTTCCCTCACACTTAGTTTTCTTTCTTTTCCTGCAGCCATACTGCCTTATCACTTTCCTTTATTTTCCTTCCTATTTTTATATTATAATCATTACTTCTTACAACTATGGATAAACTTCCTTCTTTCTTCTATTTTTAGAGACACTGCAGAGTGCTTTTAAGTTGTAGCTTAAGCTTTTATTTAGTTTACTTACTACCATGCAATGTAATGACACACATATATATATATGGTTTGTTCTATGGAAGTGTTTTATATTTCTTTCTTACCTTACTTTGGTAGTCATATATCTCATAACACTTGAGTGCACTACCTTTTTCTTCTACTTAAAATTCTGCAGGTTTTCATATATATATCTACTATGCGTGCAGTTTCCTTTGCCATGTAATAAGTTTTCAAACAACATAAATATTATATAGGTAGTATGCATTTATACCTCCATAGATAGAATCTTAACCACACAACACATATGGTATATATATATACGTGTGGTACTTAATAGGTATAGATAAAATTTTAACTACACCATTTAATTTGTATGCATCTATGCATATCA